>OY804610.1:16915849-17074603 GCA_963680895.1 Fragum sueziense
AAAGGAGATTCAAATCAGCATTAACTCCTTAATCGTGATTTTTATTGCATTAAATTGCTATTATTTATTACTAGTTAGTCAATAAAGATTGTTCTTTAAAAAAAGGTGTCTGCTATTAATTCCGATTTTCATAGGCTACTCATAGGCAAAAATGAGCAGGCGGTGACGCAAAGGAGATTCATATCAGGCCAAACTTTTTACTCACGATTTTTTATCGCATTGAATCGTTATCCTCACGCATTTTAAGATCATGCCTAGACAATAATGAGAGGTGTTTTTTTTTTTTTTTTTTTTTTTTTTTTTTTTTTTTTTTTTGGGGGGGGGGGGGGGGGAGGAGGGGCCAGGTTTTTATGTTAATTCCGATTTTCATATGCTAGTCGTGAGCGAAAAGAAGCTGGCGGCGGCGCAAAGCAGATCATAAAATTATGGTCGTCGAATTGGAAGGCTGCTGCAGACGACAACTTTTTTATTTGACGAATGTGTGTTAACCCTTTCCCAAACAAGACCTGGTTTTGACGTCTCTATGAGAACAGACTTGGGAATAAATTGCGACAAAAGAGGAAAATGCTAATAATCAGCAGTCTCTCTTTTTGACTCAATATGCTTTATCATTTACTAATCTTACATTTAAATTATCATCAATTTTATGATATCCAACAGCTTTCAAATTGGATTGTCCTAAAATTCTGTCGTTTGGAATAAGCTTAAACCACTGAAAATATTGAGAGAACATTTTCTCATGTTCTTTAAATAGATTCAATGTAAACACATTATTATACATGCAACATAATTTTATATCAATTTACGTTTGCAACACCCTTCTAAGTTGTAAATACATGTAAAGAGGAATGAAAAAACAATGTCCGAGAAAGAGCTAAGGGTGTGTTGGACTTTCAAATTTGAGACAACTGATCTTGGCTATTACAGCTTTGCTAACAAGCTACTGGTTATCGGAAAACAGAAGTTTGACACGCGATTTCAATGTCCCTTTCCCAAACAAAAACGTCCCTAGTTTTACCCAGTAATGGTTTGGAAATTATTGAAAGAAAAGCAGAAATTGTCTATTTCTTATCTTCCTCAATATTTTCTGTGCTATCATATGTGCATTTATTTATTATTTATTTCTATTCAACTTAAACACCATTATATTGTCGACTGTATCTCAATCTGTTCGGTAAAGGGTTAACCCTTTTTGCGCCGACGACGGTTGCTTTTCTCCTGTGAGTTTCTATTGGCTATTTTCGCATGTGAGAAGCCTACGAAAATTACAATTAATACAATATTGAAAGAATTCGTTCATAAAATGAATAGGAAGCATCAGTAAATATAGTAATTACAATAGAAAAATATGTGAAACAAATTATGATTTCGGACTCGAGGAATGAAATAATCTACTTTTTACCGAACGTCGTCAGCTCCATTAGAGTTACCTTTGAAGCCGTAATTAAGACAAAATCACGGAACATGTTTGTACTAAAATTAGTATGATTGACTTAATATGATTTAAAAAAAAATGTGAGTGTAACGATTTAATGTGATTAAATTCGTCATTAAGGAGTTTGGGGTAATATATATCTCCTTTGCGCCACCGCCAGCTCCTTTTTAGCCTGTGAGTATCCTATGAAAATCGGAATTAACACAAAAAAACAGACAATTTATGTACCAAAATAAACAGTATTGATTAGATACGAAATTAAAGTACATGAATATAACAATTTAATACGATGAAGATTTATGATAAAGGAGTTTGGGCTGATATGAATCTCCTTTGCGCTGCCGACGGCTTCTTTTTGACCCTGAGTAGCCTATGGAATTCGGAATTTACACACAAAACAGGCAATTTGTGTCCCAAAATAAACATTAATGATTAGATACGATATTGGCGTGCATGAATATAAAAATTTAATGCAATAAAAAATCATCATTGAGGAGTTTGGGCTGATTTGAATCTCCTTTGCGCAACCGCCCGTTTTATCTCTTGAGTATCCTATGAAAATCGGGATCAATACAAAAACCAGACAATACATGTCCAAAAATAAACATGATCAATTAGATCTAATCTTAAGATACATAAATATAACAATTTAATGCAATACACATTCACGAGAAAGGAGTTTGGGCTGGTTGGAATCTCCTTTGCGCCACTGCAAGCTAAGTTTCGCCCGTGACTAGCCTATGAAATTCGGAATTAACATAAAAACCAGACTTTTTTTTTGTTCCAAAATAAACATTATTGCTTAGATATATTCTTTAAATACATGAATATAACAATTTAATGCTATAAAAATTCACGATTAAAAAGTTTGGTCTGGTATGAATCTCCTTTGCGCCATCCGCCAGCTCCTTTTCCCTAGTGAGTATCTAGACTATGAAAATCGGAATTAGGCTAATACAAAAAACCAGACACTTTTTCTCAAAAACACACATTATGGATTAGATATGATCTTAGAATACATGAATGTAACAATATAATGCGATGAAAATTCAAAATTAGGAAGTTTGGGCTGATATGAATCTCCTTTGCGCCACCGCCAGCTCATTTTCGCACGTGAGTATAGCCTATAAAATTCGGAATTAATACAAAAACCAGACACTTTATGTCCCAACATAAACATTATTGATTAGATATGATCTTAAAATACACGAATATAGCAATTTAATGCAATAAAAATTCATGATTTAAGAGTTTATGCTGATTTGAATCTCCTTTGCGCCACCGCAAGCTCCTTTGAAACGCCCGTGAGTATAGCATATGAAAATCGGAATAATGATACAAACAGACACTTTTTCTAAAGAAAACATATTATTGAATAGCTATGGTCTAATAATGCATAAATATTACAATCAGTTGTGACGAAAACCTATGATTAAAAAGTTTATACAGATACAAATCTCCTTTGCGTCGCCCAGCTCCTTCTCGCCTGTGATTAGCATATGAAAATCGGAATTTATACAGAAAACATACACGTTTTGTCAAAAAAATAAACATTATGGATTAGATATGATCTTACAATACGGGAAAATTACAATTTAAATGCGATAAAAATTCATGATAAAGGAGTTTGGGCTTATATGAATCTCCTTTGTGCCGCAGCCAGCTCCTTTTTGTCCGTGAGTAGCCTATCTAATCGGATTCAACACGAAAATCAGACACTTTATGTCCCAAAACAAACATCATTGACTAGATTTTATCGTAAAATACACGAATATAACAATTTAATGCGATAAAAAATCGTGATCAAGGAGTTTGGGATGATATAAATCTCCTTTGCGTCACCTTCAGGTCCTTTGCGTCCTTTGCGCCAAAAACAGGTCCTTTGCGTGTTTTAGTCCAACCCATTTACGAGTAAATCTCAGTTATCTCCCCTACACCATTTGAGTCTCTTTTCTCCTTTCCCGAACACCATGAGCCCTTTTTGGTTAACCTTTTCCCAAACAAGTCATTGTTTTTACATCGCTTATGGAAAATGAGGAAACAATGGTAGGTTAACCATTATTTTCTCCTTTTGTCAAAATATTTTCGGGTGGTAGGACTTCATTTCACTTAATTAAATGATACTGATTCAGTTGAATGCTAGACGGCAAAGTTCTGGAGTGGTCCAAAGCCATTTTTGTTGCAGAGTGAATTGAAATTCATCTTCGCTTGCCAAGGTTGAACCCACCTTCGTTTGTATTCAGAAACGACGTTACGTCGTAGATGTCACCCTTGGCTTGCGAAGATGATTGAAATTAGGCCCAACATTTTTCTTTTGGAATTAAAAATATTGTGGAAAATAATAATAAAAAACTGCTCGTCACAAGCAATTGCATCTACTTCTTTTCCAAAAACTGTTTTCCAATGCCTTATATTGCGATGCGTCACTGTATGGTAGCCTAGCTGAATGATTTTAAACTTGAAAACTTAAACAAAACAGGAAAAGGAGGAAGATTCCTCAGTTCCTGTCATGAATGATAAAAATGTTTAGATGAATTTCGCCCTTTCCCACACAATGACCATTTTTGACTCATGAATAGGCCTAGGCCTATATTATAGACCTACATGTAGGCCATAGCCTGTATAGGGGCCTATAAAATAGATCTAATGAATTTGGAAAACGTCGTGGAGAATGAAGAATTTGTGCGCGCAGTGTGACAAGCAATATCTTAAATTTCACACAATGATTTCTACCAAGAAATACCAAAAAGTAAAACCTCATACGTTTGGCATTGTCGTCTGCAATAGGCCTATCTTTGAATTTGGAATGTCCAAAATATTGCTGGTCCTAAATGGTTAACCTTTAGAAGGGAAACCTGGGACCTGTTCAGTGGCGGATCCAGGATTTCTGTGAGGGGGGTTCGTTTTTACAAAAAGGGGGTTCGTTTTTTAAGTATTACACAATTTTGACTGAATTTCTGCATGAAAATGAAATAATCGGGCTACAGAGGGGGGTTCGTTTGAACCCCCCGAACCCCCTCTGGATCCGCCACTGCCTGTTTCATCAAAATATACTGAAACAAAAAAGAAACGCAACTTCATTTTCAATTCCTTCTTACGCAAAGACATAAAATCAGATTTAAACAAAACTTAATACGTTTAAAGCAATAACATTTCATCTTGTAAAGTTCACAAAATCTTGTTGGTAGTCAATTTCATTAGTAAGAAAACACCAAGTTTAAACCGCGCGTCAACACAATACGACAAAAAAATTGGACGGAGGTCGAAAAAAACATTCTGTTTCGTTCAATTTGGTCTGATATTTGACTGCTGTGAAGTCCAAACGAGTTATTAGCGGTCTAAGTTGCAGTCTTAAACCTATCCCGTAGGTGGGGTTAACGTGATTATTCGGTCCTGCCTTGACGCCATATCTCTTGCACGTCCGCCTCGTGCTCAATCGGTTGTGGTCCAATTGAGAGCCAACAACGTAAACATTAAAAAAAAATGGGTCGATTTTTTGCCCCATCAATGTCTTACGACAACATTTTGAACCTTTTCCACCAACAATATCGGTGCTGCAGTTAGGCGCTGGTTTTGGCCTAGCCTCGCTATGCGTAGCGTAGTGAAAAGTGTGTGAACGCTTTGGTATCTTCTTCGTCTATGTTCTAGCTTGTGTTTGATGAAAATTTGTTTTGATAGTAGTCATCTAGAAAACACGGCAGGGGATAATCAGTTTTTAACAATTTACCATGTATCACGTGATGAATGTACGACATCTGAAGAAAATGGAACTGTATTTATGCGTATGGATGCAGGTATATTAAAAATGTACTCAACAGCCATTAAAAACATATTTTGTCGAAAATATTATGACAAATTGGGGTTGCGTATCTTTTTTGTCCTAGTATATTTAAGACGTATTTTTGACTTACCGACGACTTACGACAAGTTTAGGATAAGAAACGCGTATCGCCATTCTTTCAAAAGCTGGATTATGCGATTGTTGTTTTAAGCAATTTTTAAGACATTAGTAAGTCAAAAATACGACTTAGGCCTACATGTTTTGATGAAACAGGCCTCTGGGCGAGTCCGACCCATCTTTCAATTGCTCATATTTTGAAGCCAGTGAGAGCTATTTGTGCGTATATTTCAGCGGCGGATCCAGGATTTCTGTGAGGGGGGTTCAAATGTACAAATAAGACGGTTCGTTTTCCTAGTATTACATAATTGTGACTGAATTTCTGCATGAAAATAAAGTAATCTGGCTACAGAGGGGGGTTCGTTTGAACCCCCCGAACACCCTCTGGATCCGCCACTGTATTTCTATAAACATCTAATTAGGTTCCACTTGGCATTGCTTTGTGTGTGTGTGTTTTTTTTTTATTTTCTATTTTATATTATTATTTCATTTTTATTAATGAGAGAATATTCAAGACTTAGAGTTTGGGTCGTAGCGTCCGTAGCCTACTTTGCCGGTTAATGATTTCAAATCTTCTTTTAACTACGGAATGTAGGCCTACCTAAAATGTGTTTTAGTCAAGGATGCTTATATATTGTAGGCCTACCTATGTTAGAGCAATACAACACAAATATAGGGCCTACCATTCTAAAGGTAGAACCTTGAAAAATATAATTTTTGGAAAATGTTTCCTAAACGGTGTAGCCTAAAAATGATTTTTCCCTACTTCCAAAGTTCTTTTTTGTCAGTGAATGTACCAGAAGGTGTTTTATACGTCAAAAATTCTGCTAGTGTACAGTCACTGGTGGTGAACTCGGCCAAAGCGTGGGACGTTTTTTCAGGATCATAGTATTCCATTTTTCCTCTTCAAGGAGTGGAAATAACACAATATTATTCCTCAGGGAATACAATAAAACACTTTTATAAAATACTCAATTCAATATTTCGGCAAAATTTACCTTCTTCAAGAGTTTGAAAAACTTAATCACACTACATAATTATTTTGTAAACTAATACAGCCATAGTATTCCGTCGGTGTTGTTATAAAATATCGTAAAGTCTACGGCTTGATAAAGCCGTAGTTACGAGATTTCATAACAACACAGACGGTTTGTCAATACATATCGGTAAACCCGGTCTATTTTTAGAACAAATTCATTGTTATTATAAAAACTATCCAGTGAAATCTTTAAACTCACATTTAAACGCAAAATATCTGTACCTTGTTGTAGCGAAAAACGTCCATAGCTTTGGCCGAGTTCACCACCAGTGACAGTGTAACATCAATAAAACACCGAAATACCACTCTGAAGGTAGTACCTTGAAAAATAGAGTTTTTAGGACAAATCTGTCCCAAACGGTGTAAAAAGAATGGTCGGGGTTTTTTTTAAATCTTTATTTTGCTACAGAATGTACCGAAAAAAAGTGTTCTTTAGCTAGGGAACCTTAATTGTACCTATACCAAAGCAATACAACACAGAAGTATCATTCTAAAGGTAGCACCTTAAAAGATAGATCTTTTTGGAAAGTCTTTCCCAAACCGTCCGTGTAATAATAAATTTTCCCAATTTCTAAACATTTTTCATTGAATATACCAAAAAAGTGGTCTGTACGTCAAGGATTCTTTAAAGTTCTGTACTATGTAATACCAATAAAACACCGCAATACCACGCTAAATGTAGAAACTGTGAAAATAGAAATTCTCGGAAAAATCTGTCCCAAACGATGTTAATAGAAAGGTCGGTACGTCCCTTGACAACCAGAAGTGGCTATCAGCGGTTTTCAAACTTCTTTATAGTCATTGAATGTACCAGAAAGGGGTTTATATAGTCCTTGGGCCAGGCCCAGGAAAATGGGATAAGTATTACCAGAAAAAAGGACAAAAGGACACCTATATATATTTGTAGATATGTTGTGCCGATTTTAAGATTCTTGCCTAAATTCGAAATTGGGCACGGAACTTTGCCCAATTTCGAAATTGGCCATCCATTTTCGAAATTATGATTCAGTAAGTTCCGTGTGTCATGCAGAACTATTTCTGTCGATCTTTTTCGACGATTTATTGATATTTGAATCATACAACGCCCGAAATGTTTATATTATTTACGGTTTACTGCGAAACTGTCATGCAGAAATATTTCTGTCGATTTATTCTCGTTTTCTTCCTCACCGATTTATTAGTAATGAATCGAACAACGACATAATGATTATTTTACGGTTTACCTTGATTTTTGATACTTCCTACGTACTCGTTGCTGCCGCGGATCCAGGATGTCTGTGATGGGGTTCGAATTTACAAATAGAGAGGTTCGTTTTCCCAAGTATTACATAATTTTGACCGAATTTCTGCATTGAAATGAAATAATCAGGCTGCGGAGACAGTGGCAGATCCAGAGGGGGTGCGGGAGTCAAACGAACCTCCTCTGAATCCTAATTATTTCAATTTCATGTAAAAATCCAGTCAGAATTTTGTAAAAATAAGAGAACGAACCACCTATTTGTAATTTCGAACCCCCTTACAAAGTATGGATTCGCCGCTGAGAGGGGTTTCCTTTGAACCTCGAAAACTCCCCTACCCATTGGATACGCCGCTGCATTGTAAACGTGTACACCAGAATGTAAAAACTTCATCTGCGGGTCCCATTTGATATCCAAATCCAGTCTATTTTAAAACGAAAGTACAGTGCCATTCAAGGATAAACGAAACCTGTCTCATGGTGTATAGATCCACATGCGAGAAAGAAATACGGCAACATTTTATCTGAATTTTCCGATAGAATTAGGTCACAGGATAAAATTAATGATGTCATTATGACGTTGCGAGGTCGTACTGTAAGCGGAATCATGCATACTTATTAAAATGATTATAATAGTATAAGATCCATTTCTCGCTCTGATTTTATTATCATTATTGTTCCAATGCATTTAACTTTAAGCCAGGCATTAAATCAACAATTTACCAATCATTTATCTCTCATAAATCATATTTAATTTCAAATGTGATATACACTTTTGGGGTATTTTTTATCAATTTAAAAAGTGGGCATTTTTTTAACTGGGCCTTTTTGGTCATTTACACTAGAACTAGGCATTTCTGGTTTCAGGGGATCAATTAGTTTGTCTAGGTTGGTCGCTTGTTCTGGCCGGCATGGTGGGAAGAATCGGCTTGTTCGGCTGGGTCGGTCGCTAGTTCTGGCCAGCACGGTGGGAAGGATCGGTATGTTTGGCTGGGTCAGTCACTAGTACTGGCCAGCATGGTAGGAAGAATTGGTTTGTTCCTCTGGGTCGGTCGCTAGTTCTGGCCAGCACGGTGGGAAGGATCGGCTTGTTCGGCTGAGTTGGTTGCTAGTTCTGGCCAGCACCGTAGGAAGGATCGGTTTGTTCCTATAGGTCGGTCGCTAGTTCTGGCCAGCACGGTGGGAAGGATCGGCTTGTTCGGCTTGGTCAGTCGCTAGTCCTGGCCAGCACTGTGCGAAAGATCGGTTTGTTCCTCTGGGTCGGTTGCTAGTTCTGGCCAGCACGGTGGGAAGGATCGGTTTGTTCCTCTGGGTCAGTCAGTAGTTCTGGCCAGCACGATGGGAAAAATCGGTTTGTTCGGCTGGGTTGGTCGCTAGTTCTGGCCAGCACGGTGGGAAGGATCTGCTTGTTCGGATGGGTCTGTCGCTTGTTCTGGCCAGAACGGTGGGAAGGATCTGCTTGTTTGGATGGGTCAGTCGCTAGTTCTGGCCAGCACGGTGGGAAGTATCAGCTTGTTCGGATGGGTCGGTGGCTAGTTCTGGCCAGCACGGTGGAAAGGATCGGCTTGTTTGGCTGGATCGGTCGCTTGTTCTGGCCAGCACGGTGGGAATGATCAGCTTGTTTGACTGGGTCGGTCGCTAGTTCTGGCCAGCACGGTGGGAAGGATCGGCTTGTTTGACTGGGTCGGTTGCTAGTTCTGGCCAGCACGGTGGGAAGTATCGGCTTGTTCGGCTAGGTCAGTCACTAGTTCTGGCCAGCACGGTGGGAAGGATCTGCTTGTTCGGATGGGTCGGTCGCTTGTTCTGGCCAGCACTGTGGGACGGATCTGCTTGTTTGGATGGGTCAGTCGATGGTTCTGGCCAGCACGGTGGGAAGTATCGGCTTGTTCGGCTAGGTCAGTCGCTGGTTCTGGCCAGCACGGTGGGAAGTATCGGCTTGTTTGGATGGGTCAGTTGCTTGTTCTGGCCAGCACAGTGGGAAGTATCGGCTTGTTCGGCTAGGTCAGTTGCTAGTTCTGGCCAGCACGGTGGGAAGGATCTGCTTGTTCGGATGGGTGGGTCGCTTGTTCTGGCCAGCACGGTGGGTAGTATCGGCTTGTTAGGCTAGGTCAGTTGCTAGTTCTGGCCAGCACGGTGGGAAGGATCTGCTTGTTCGGATGGGTCGGTCGCTTGTTCTGGCCAGCACAGTGGGAAGTATCGGCTTGTTCGGCTAGGTCAGTCGCTAGTTCTGGCCAGCACTGTGCGAAAGATCGGTTTGTTCCTCTGGGTTGGTCGCTAGTTCTGGCCAGCACGGTGGGAAAGATTGACTTGTTCGGCTGGGTCGGTCAGTAGTTCTGGCCAGCACGGTGGGAAGGATTGGTTTGTTCCTCTGGGTCAGTCAGTAGTTCTGGCCAGCACGATGGGAAAAATCGGTTTGTTCGGCTGGGTTGGTCGCTAGTTCTGGCCAGCACGGTGGGAAGGATCTGCTTGTTCGGATGGGTCGGTCGCTTGTTCTGGCCAGCACGGTGGGAAGGATCTGCTTGTTTGGATGGGTCAGTCACTAGTTCTGGCCAGCACGGTGGGAAGTATCAGCTTGTTCAGATGGGTCGGTTGCTAGTTCTGGCCAGCACGGTGGAAAGGATCGGCTTGTTTGGCTGGATCGGTCGCTTGTTCTGGCCAGCACGGTGGGAATGATCAGCTTGTTTGACTGGGTCGGTCGCTAGTTCTGGCCAGCACGGTGGGAAGGATCGGCTTGTTTGACTGGGTCGATTGCTAGTTCTGGCCAGCATGGTGGGAAGAATCGGCTTGTTCACCTGGGTCGGTTGCTAGTTCTGGCCAGCACGGTGGGAAGTATCGGCTTGTTCGGCTAGGTCAGTCGCTAGTTCTGGCCAGCACGGTGGGAAGGATCTGCTTGTTCGGATGGGTCGGTCGCTTGTTCTGGCCAGCACTGTGGGACGGATCTGCTTGTTCGGATGGGTCAGTCGATGGTTCTGGCCAGCACGGTGGGAAGTATCGGCTTGTTGGGCTAGGTCAGTCGCTGGTTCTGGCCAGCACGGTGGGAAGTATCGGCTTGTTTGGATGGGTCGGTTGCTTGTTCTGGCCAGCACAGTGGGAAGTATCGGCTTGTTCGACTAGGTCAGTTGCTAGTTCTGGCCAGCATGGTGGGAAGGATCTGCTTGTTCGGATGGGTTGGTCGCTTGTTCTGGCCAGCACGGTGGGAAGGATCTGCTTGTTCGGATGGGTCGGTCGCTTGTTCTGGCCAGCACTGTGGGACGGATCTGCTTGTTTTGATGGGTCAGTCGATGGTTCTGGCCAGCACGGTGGGAAGTATCGGCTTGTTTGGCTTGGTCAGTCGCTGGTTCTGGCCTGCACGGTGGGAAGTATCGGCTTGTTTGGATGGGTCGGTTGCTTGTTCTGGCCAGCACAGTGGGAAGTATCGGCTTGTTAGGCTAGGTCAGTTGCTAGTTCTGGCCAGCACGGTGGGAAGGATCTGCTTGTTCGGATGGGTGGGTCGCTTGTTCTGGTCAGCACGGTGGGAAGTATCGGCTTGTTCGGCTAGGTCAGTCGCTAGTTCTGGCCAGCACGGTGGGAAGGATCTGCTTGTTCGGATGGGTCGGTCGCTTGTTCTGGCCAGCACAGTGGGAAGTATCGGCTTGTTCGGCTAGGTCAGTCGCTAGTTCTGGCCAGCACGGTGGGAAGGATCAGCTTGTTTGGATGGGTTGGTCACTTGTTCTGGCCAGCACAGTGGGAAGTATCGGCTTGTTCGGCTGAGTTGGTCACTAGTTCTGGCCAGCAGGGTCGGAAGGATAGGTTTGCTCGGCTGGTTTGGTCGCTTGTTCTGGCCAGCATGGTGGGAAGGATCGGCTTGTTCGGCTGAGTCAGTCACTAGTTCTGGCTAGCATAGTAGGGAGGATCGGCTTGTTCGGCTGTTTTGACAGTTTGGCCTCTACAGCTTATGCAGGGAAAAATGCAGGGGAAAATGCTGAATATGGTATTTTTCACAGAAAGGGATTCTCCTGTTTAAATGGTTTTACAATCAGCTCACTATTTTGAGTTAGTTATCTTCAAAGTCTAGAAACGAAATTAGAACATATCAAATTAATTAACATAAGTATGCAGATCTATGGTAGATCACATATATTTAGCAGATGAAAAGCTTGTCGATATTTAACTTTAAGTAAGTGAAACCATTTTAATTTCGGTGGTTAGAAAGGGGTAGGTCTAAAAAGCAGACCAAACCTAGAGGACCAGAGGACTGAGGACCAGTCCTCTGAGGACCAGAAGGGTCTAAAAAGCAGACCAAGTCTAGAGGACCAACTACCTATGGGGGATTATTACATAATATTATGTCACATGTGATAGATAGAAATACACTTTGGCCATCTGTTGGGTCTTGTGTATTGGTGATTTATGATCTTGAAATAGATAATTCACCAATATTTGATGACTGATTTTCTCATATTTTGATTTTGATATCCTGATCTCTTTTTTTATTTTATTTATTTTTCTAAAAAGAATATTTTGTTTTATTCATTTATTTTTTGTTGTTGTTTTTTTTTCTTTTTTGAATTAAAAGTTTGAGTAAATTTTGAATTGTTTTTTTTATTTTATTTATTTTTCTAAAAAGAAATATTTTGTTTTATTCATTTATTTTTTGTTGTTGATTTTTTTCTTTTTTTGAATTAAAAGTTTTAGTAAATTTTGAATTTGTTATATTTGTTATGTGTTTGTGTTTGCTTAATTTTAAATTATACTTTATAATTTAATTTCATACTTATGTTGTTGTTGATGTTGTTGTTGTGTATTTTATTGATTTTTTTTGTTTTACATTTTTAAGGTATTTTTTTTAAATAAATACATATTTAATTTATTTTGTGAATTTGTGATTTTTATACTAATGATGATGAAATTACTTTTTTTTAAATTTGCATTAGACAGTTTATTTTTATCGGCATGTTTTTTGTTCATTTTGACATTGTTTTATTTTATGTGTGCTTTATTCTCTATTCTTTACTTCTGTTGTTGTTGTTGTTGTTGTTGTTTAAATCAAATTGTTAATGAAATACTAGTAAATTGGTATTTTAGTGGGTCAATTTTTAACCCTTCCCCAAACAAGACTAGGTTAGGATGTCTTTTCCCTTTCCCAAACAATACCTGATTTTGATGTCCCTGACTGAATAGTCAAGGAAAATATTCAGACAAAAGAAGAAAATACTGTAAACCAGCATTTTCTCCTTTTGCCTCAATATTTTCTGTGCTAACTTGTTTACAAATCCTATCTCTAACAACATACATAATGTCCCCTGTAGTAGCTTTCAAAATAGATGACCTTAACATTGGTTGTTTGGGAAAAGGTTAACAGATAAAACATGTGAAAACATTGAGGCAAAAAAAGGAAATGCTGATGAATTTTTTGGACCTGCAGAACAAGAATAAGATAATGAGGACCGGCACAGGGGACCAATCCAGAAATTGAGGACAAGTAAAGTGGAAAGTATGGAAAATGAGGAACGGCACAGAGGACCAGTTTAGAAAATGAGGACCGGCACAGAGGACCACTTTCGAAAATGAGGAACGGCAGAGAAGACCACTTTAGAAAATGAAGACCGGCAGAGAGGACCACTTTAGAAAATGTGGACAAGCCGAGAGGACCACTTATGAAAATGAGGACCAGCAGAGAGGACCAATTTAGAAAATGAGGAACGGCAGAGGGGACCAATTTAGAAAATGATGACCGGCAGAGAGGACCAATTTAGAAAATGAGGACCGGCCGAGAGGACCAGTTTAGAAAATGAGGACCGGCACAGAGGACAAGTTTAGAAAATGAGGACCGGCAGAGAAGACCAGTTTAAAAAAATGAGGAACGACACAGAGGACCACTTTAGAAAATGAGCACCGGCAGAGAGGACCAATTTAGAAAGTGAGCACCGGCAGAGAGGACCAGTTTAGAAAATGAGGACCGGCAGAGAGGACCAGTTTAGAAAATGAGGACCGGCAGAGATGTCCAGTTTAGAAAATGAGGACCGGCACAGAGGACCAATGTAGAAAATGAGGACTGGCAGAGAGGACCAGTTTAGAAAATGAGGACCAGCAGAGAGGACCAATTTAGAAAATGAGGACCGGCAGAGAGTACCAGTTTAGAAAATGAGGACCAGCAGAGAGGACCAGTTTAGAACATGAGGACCGGCAGAGAGGACCAGTTTAGAAAATGAGGACCGGCAGAGAGGACCAGTTTAGAAAATGAGGAACAGCAGAGAGGACCAATTTAGAAAATGAGGACCGGCAGAGAGGACCACTTTAGAAAATGAGGACCAGCAGAGAGGACCAGTTAAGAAAATGAGGACCGGCAGAGAGGACCAGTTAAGAAAATGAGGACTGGCAGAGAGGACCACTCTAGAAAAAGAGGACCAGCAGAGAGGACCACTCTAGAAAATGAGGACTGGCAGAGAGGACCACTTCAGAAAATGAGGACCAGCAGAGATGACCACTATAGAAAATGAGGACCAGCAGAGAGGACCACTATAGAAAATGAGGACCAGCAGAGAGGACCAGTTTAGGAAATGAGGACCGGCAGAGAGGACCAGTTTAGAAAATGAGGACCGGCAAAGAGGACCAGTTTAGGAAATGAGGACAGGCAGAGAGGACCAGTTTAGAAAATGAGGACCAGCATAGAGGACCACTTTACAAAAAATGAGGACCAGCAGAGAGGACCAGTTTAGAAAATGAGGACCGACAGAGAGGACCAGTTTAGAAAATGAAGACCGGCAGAGAGTACCAGTTTAGAAAATGAGGACCGGCAGAGAGGACCAGTTTAGAAAATGAGGACCGGCAGAGAGGACCAGTTTAGAAAATAAGGACCAGCAAAGAGAACCAGTTTAGAAAATGAGGACCGGCAGAGAGGACCACTTTAGAAAATGAGGACCAGCAGAGAGGACCAGTTTAGTAAATGAGGACCAGCAGAGAGGACCAGTTTAGAAAATGAGGACCAGCAGAGAGGACCAGTTTAGAAAATGAGGACCAGCAGAGAGGACCAGTTAAGAAAACGAGGACTGGCAGAGAGGACCACTTTAGAAAATGAGGACCGGCAGAGAGGACCCGTTTAGAAAATGAGGACCGGCAGAGAGGACCAATTTAGAAAATGAGGACCGGCAGAGAGGACCACTTTATAAAATGAGAACCAGCAGAGAGGACCACTTTAGAAAATGAGGACTGGCAGAGAGGACCACTTTAGAAAATGAAGACCGGCAGAGAGGACCTCTTTAGAAAATGTGGACCGGCCGAGAGGAACACTTTAGAAAATGAGGACCAGCAGAGAGGACCAATTTAGAAAATGAGAACCGGCAGAGGGGACCAGTTTAGAAAATGAGGACCGGCAGAGAGGACCAGTTTAGAAAATGAGGACCGGCACAGAGGACCAATTTAGAAAATGAGGACCGGCAGAGAGTACCAGTTTAGAAAATGAGGACCGGCAGAGAGGACCAGTTTAAAAAAATGAGGAACGACACAGAGGACCACTTTAGAAAATGAGCACCGGCAGAGAGGACCAATTTAGAAAATGAGGACCGGCAGAGAGGACCAGTTTAGAAAATGAGGACCGGCACAGAGGACCAATGTAGAAAATGAGGACTGGCAGAGAGGAGCAGTTTAGAAAATAAGGACCAGCAGAGAGGACCAATTTAGAAAATGAGGACCGGCAGAGAGTACCAGTTTAGAAAATGAGGACCGGCACAGAGGACCAGTTAAGAAAATGAGGACCGGCAGAGAGGACCAGTTTAGAAAATGAGGACCGGCAGAGAGGACCAGTTTAGAAAATGAGGAACAGCAGAGAGGACCAGTTTAGAAAATGAGGACCGGCAGAGAGGACCACTTTAGAAAATGAGGACCAGCAGAGAGGACCAGTTAAGAAAATAAGGACCGGCAGAGAGGACTAGTTTAGAAAATGAGGACCGGCAGAGAGGACCAATTTAGAAAATGAGGACCGGCAGAGATGACCAGTTTAGAAAATGAGAACCGGCAGAGAGGACCACTTTAGAAAATGAGGACCATCAGAGAGGACCAGTTTTGAAAATGAGGACCAGCAGAGAGGACCAGTTTAGAAAACGAGGACTGGCAGAGAGGACCAATTTAGAAAATGAGGACCGGCAGAGAGGACCACTTTAGAAAATGAGGACCGGCAGAGAGGACCACTTTAGAAAATGAGGACCGGCAGAGAGGACCAGTTTAGAAAATGAGGACCAGCAGAGAGGACCACTTTAGAAAATGAGGACTGGCAGAGAGGACCAGTTTAGAAACTGAAGACCGGCAAAGAGGACCAGTTTAGAAAATGAGGACCGGCAGAGAGGACCATTTTAGAAAATGAGGACGGGCAGAGAGGACCAGTTTAGAAAATGAGGACCAGCAGAGAGGACCACTTTAGAAAATGAGGACCAACAGACTCAGGACCACTATAAAAAATTAGGACTGGCAGAGAGGACCAGTTTAGAAAATGAGGACTGGCAGAGAGGACCACTATAGAAAATGAGGACCTGCAAAGAGGACCAATTAAGAAAATGAGGACCGGCAGAGAGGACCAGTTTAGAAAATGAGGACTGGCAGAGAGGACCAGTTTAGAAAATGAGGACTAGCAGAGAGGACCAGTTTAGAAAATGAGGACAGGCAGAAAGGATCAATTTAGAAAATGAGGACCAGCAGAGATGACCACTATAGAAAATGAGGACCAGCAGAGAGGACCAGTTTAGAAAATGAGGACCAGCATAGAGGACCACTTTACAAAAAATGAGGACCAGCAGAGAGGACCAGTATAGAAAATGAGGACCGGCGGAGAGGACCAGTTTAGAAAATGAGGACCGGCAGAGACGACCAGTTTAGAAAATGAGGACCGGCAGAGAGGACCACTTTAGAAAATGAGGACCAGCAGAGAGGACCAGTTTAGAAAATGAGGACCAGCAGAGAGGACACCTTTAGAAAATGAGGACCGGCAGAGAGGACCACTTTAGAAAATGAGGACCGGCGGAGAGGACCAGTTAAGAAAATGAGGACCAGCAGAGAGGACCACTATAGAAAATGAGGACCGGCAGAGAGGACCACATTAGAAAATGAGGACCGGCAGAGAGGACCAGTTTAGAAAATAAGGACCAGCAGAGAGGACCAGTTTAGAAAATGAGGACCGGCAGAGAGGACCAGTTTAGAAAATGAGGACCAGCAGAGAGGACCACTTTAGAAAATGAGGACCAGTTTAGAAAATGAGGACCGGCAGAGAGGACCACTTTAGAAAATGATGACCAGCAGAGAGGACCAGTTTAGGAAATGAGGACTGGCAGAGAGGACCAGTTTAAAAAATGAGGACCAGCAGAGAGGACCACTATAGAAAATGAGGGCCGGCAAAGAGGACCAGTTTAGAGAATGAGGACTGGCAGAGACGACCAGTTTAGAAAATGAG
The DNA here is from genome assembly GCA_963680895.1 of Fragum sueziense. Classification (NCBI taxonomy): domain Eukaryota; kingdom Metazoa; phylum Mollusca; class Bivalvia; order Cardiida; family Cardiidae; genus Fragum; species Fragum sueziense. The sequence goes on from OY804610.1 coordinate 16,932,877, forward strand.
GACCAGCAGAGAGGACCACTATAGAAAATGAGGGCCGGCAAAGAGGACCAGTTTAGAGAATGAGGACTGGCAGAGACGACCTGTTAAGATAATTTACCCTTTCCCAAACAGCAAAATTTTAGGGTTATCCAATTCAAAAAAACTGCTACAATATTATTATATGACAAAATTGATGTGTAAAGATAGGATTTGTGTAAAATATGGCACAGAAAATATTGAGACAAAGGGAGAAACTGATGGTCATCAGCAGTTTCTTCTTTTGTTTCAATGTCTTCCAAAGCCTTTCATATTATGGGGTCCCATATTATGGACGTCAAAACCAGGTCTTGTTTGGGAAAGGGTTAAGACAGGCAGGGAGGACCAGTTCAGAAAATTAGGACCAGTCGCGAATCAAGAAGGGGTTTGGGGGGTTCAAACAAACCCCCTCTCTAGCCAGATTATTTCATTTTCATGCAAGAAATTCAGTCAAAATTGTGTAATACTAAGGAAACGACCCCCTCATTTGTATTTTCGAACCCCACGCACAGAATTCATGGATCTGCCGCTGAGGACCATTAGAGGAGATGAAGACAGATGCATAAAGTGACGTCCAGTTGAGAGGACCGATACAGAAAATGAGGACCACAGGAGAAAATGAGCAGACCAGAGGCTATGCACAGACTAATGATAAATTGATGGTTTCTACTTACAGAATTTTACTTACATTCCTTATTTACAATGTCACAATTTTTCACAGGAAATTCCTCAATATTGAAACCACTAGATCTTGTTAATATTTCCATGAAAAAAGGATAAGTTGATGAAAAAGTTTGCCCTTTTTCCTTCAATATTTTCTCAGCTCATGTGTACAAAATTCCAACTTTATTGAAATTCATTTTTCACTACTGCAAAACTGGTGTACGTGGGTATACTTCAATCATTGGAATAAATAAATAGGTGAGAAATATTTTATAAGTCAATACATTTTTGGGGAATGGGGGGTAACACTAGCTCCAATTTCTTGATATAATAGTTTTCACTGGGCCCCATTTATACCACCTTATCAGAACTAAACAATGTTCTACATTAAGAACATTGAAGACAAGGTGATAAGAATAAGGTGTTATATGTCATGAAGGTGTGATTTGTACAATTTGCACTTACTAAGACATATCATGTCTGTACTTATGACATATATGTCTAAAAGTCATTATAGTAACAGAACCCTTCCCCAAACAACAAGTTTTAATGGTGTTCCAATTTGAAAGCTGCTGCAGACGACAAAATTTGTATGAATTATCATGGAATTTGTCTATCCGGTATATCATTACCAAAAAAAAAAAAAAAAAAAAAAGTGAGGCAATTTAAGGAGAAAATGCTGATATGTTGCACACGACAATTTAAAGCCAATAAAATTTCACATTTTTGGTCTTTTTTGTATGTTAAACATAGTGGTAAATGAAGAAATTGCTTGTTAATGAATAAATTGCTTCTTCATTTTCCACAATGTTTTCCAAATCCATTATCTTGTGGGGAGTCAAAAAGAGTCACTGTGTGATAATGGGATAAACTATTGCCTTTGTTTTTTTTTAATTAGAAATCAGACATGTTATTTGTTATAAAGTGCACAAATGAACCATTTCCAAGCAAAATTCGTCTTGACGACCCTAGAAGTAACTGGTCGTGAAATCATTGAGACACAAGAAGAAAATATGTATGACCGACATTTTGCCCTTTCACACAATGTTTTCTGTGCTATATCAGTCATTATACACAAGTCCTATCTTGCTTTTCCATTTAAAACACCATTCTTAGGCAACATTGGTTCCTTGATGTCTATAGTATTATGGTAGTTGATTGTGAAAACATTGAGACTGAAGAAGAAATGCTAATACAGACATTTTCTCTCTTTGTCTTGATACTTTCTATTATACATTTTGCACAAGATTTAACTTAATTTGCAATTAACATAAGCAATAATGATCTTGACTACCAGAGTAGTATTTGAATGATTGAGAAAACATTGAGACAAAAGAAGAAACTGTGTGTAACCAACATTTCTCCCTTTGACACAATGTTATCTGTGCTTTTATCATTTTATTATATCATTCATTATTACTAGTATACCATCTACCACCTACCAAGGGGACTTTGTCCGCCCTTGCAATATCATTGAGGATATTTTGTCCACTATAGCAATTCCGCAGAGGGCATTTTGTCTGCCCAGGCCAAAAATGACAGAGGATTTTATCCAAAGTGGATTTTGTCCTACATTCAAGTATAATAGCTGTGGTAGTACTGATCAGTGTCAGATCCAGAGGGGGTTCCGGGAGTTTAACAACCCTCCCCCCGCCTTTGATTCAGTCAAAAATGTGTAATTTTGTGTAATTCTAGTAAAAACAAACGGCCCTATTTGTGGGTTGATCCCTGGAGTTAGTCTAATCCTTTTTGGTCTAAAATTCAATTTTCCCAATTCATCTAAAACTCTATTTGTATGTACAAACCCAAAACATAGAAATCCTGGATCCGCATCTGGTAATGGTAATTGTAATGGTATGAGAAACGACAAGAATCTATGCTTAGGTGCTCCAATCACGGCCATACGACCAAAGCAGTTTAAACTTAAAGAGGCGTTAAACCCAAATCAATCAATCTAAAGTAGAATATATGAATACTTCATCTTGAAAAGCCTTGACTTAAAACCATTTAGTTTCAACATTTTCTTCTTTTCTTCCTTCTTTTTTACAACTTTTTCTTCAAAAATGTGTAATTGTACTGATCCAACTTGGAAGTTGCTGCAGATGACACTAGATGCCGAAGGGCAACATGTCGAGCCCGCTCATTTTGAAGAAAGAAGACCATACCTATGTCTACAGCTGTCATTACAATGGCGTTGTAAAAGTGGGGACAAAATAAGTTGGAATGATGGGGATCATGGTGAGACAGTTTATTGTTCACAAAATATTACATGTCTATGTATTTATAACGAGATACCAGAATGGATTAATTTGAGTATACATATGTGACCCGTCACGCTAAAAGGGACCTTATGCTAAGTCCATAAAACCAAATTCCGAGAAATATACCAGACCAAGCAGAAGTCCATCCGATGTCGTATTTGGAAAACGAAAATATTGTAAGGTAGAGAAAACATTCTAGATTCAGAAAATACTTAAACGTGAAAAGTTTCGACCCTAGTCAGGCTGCGCGGACTGCGCAGACGGACTAGGGTCGATACTTTTCACAAATCCGATAAGGTCCCTTTTAGCGCGACGGGTCACATATAAGGAAAATAAGCCATGCCCCCTGGCACCCATTTTTTGTACGGATCGGAATAATTTGAACATTCTGAGAAGTACGAAAATTAGCTGCACGTAGCTGTACGTGGCCATGTTTTTTACGGATTGAGATAATTTGAACAATCTTGGTAGAGGGCCATCCAAAGAATATTTGTGACAAATTAGTTTGAAATCTGGGCTGTAGTTTTGGAGGAGATGAATTTCAAAGTTTGACTATATACATAAAAAATCAACTCATTTTTTACATTTGACCTCAAAGTTTGACCTTGACCTTTCATCTTGGAATCTGGTTCTTGCACGCGACACTCCATCTTACTGAGCTTGACATTTGTGCCAAGTTATTTCTGAATCCCTCCATCCATGGTGAAGTTATGGCCCGGACAAGCAAAAATCATCTCATTTTTGACATTTGACCTCCAAGTTTGACCTTGACCTTTGAGCTTGGAATCTGGTTTTTGCACGCGACACTCCGCCTTACTGAGCTTGACATTTGTGCCAAGTTATTTCTGAATCCCTCCATCCATGGTGAAGTTATGGCCCGGACAAGCAAAAATCATCTCATTTTTGACATTTGACCTCCAAGTTTGACCTTGACCTTTGAGCTTGGAATCTGGTTTTTGCACGCGACACTCTGCCTTACTGAGCTTGACATTTGTGCCAAGTTATTTCTGAATCCCTCCATCCATGGTGAAGTTATGGCCCGGACAAGCAAAAATCATCTCATTTTTGACATTTGACCTCCAAGTTTGACCTTGACCTTTGAGCTTGGAATCTGGTTCTTGCACGCGACACTCTGCCTTACTGAGCTTGACATTTGTGCCAAGTTATTTCTGAATCCCTCCATCCATGGTGAAGTTATGGCCCGGACAAGCAAAAATCTTCTCATTTTTGACATTTGACCTCCAAGTTTGACCTTGACCTTTGAGCTTGGAATCTGGTTCTTGCACGCGACACTCCGCCTTACTGAGCTTGACATTTGTGCCAAGTTATTTCTGAATCCCTCCATCCATGGTGAAGTTATGGCCCGGACAAGCTCCATCCGGACGGACGCACGCACTAACGCACGCACGCACTAACGCACGCACGCACTAACGCACTAACGCACATACACCGAACCGCCATTGTGACAACTATGTCGAGCTCACCGCAAGCGGGCTCGACAAAAATGGTCATAATTAACATGCTGGTTAATGCTGTTTGCACATTTTTTTCTAGCAGGCATGTTTAAACCAGTCCTTGTTCAGAAAAATTGTTAACCCTTCCCCAAATGACTGTTGAAAGCTACTGCAGATGGCAAAACATATGTTCATAAATATCAACAACATTTTCTTCTTTTGCTTAACAAACTCTGTGCCTTCTTACAACAAAGATGCTTCTGTAGTGTTACCAATTTTATGGTAAAGAAAATGTGTCTTGATTTTTAATCTCTGCATCAAAGTTAATTAACAGTATTCAGGGTGTGTAAAGGGATATAGAGGATTAATAATTTTCAAAATCAGTGGATTGGATATTTGGGCTGAATGTCGGACAAAATCCCCTTAGGACAAAATCCCCTCGGTCGTTTTTTGCATAGGCGGACAAAATCCCCTCGGTGGAATTGATAGGGCGGACAAAATCCCCTCGATAGAATTACCAAGGCGGACAAAATCCCCTCGGTAGAATTTATTGGGCGGACAAAATCCCCTCAATGAAATGTCTAGAGCGGACAAAATCCCCTCTATATCTAAATATCTAAATAAACAAATTTATCATCCAAATTTTTTAAAACAACACATGTATATTTTTATTTTTTTTTTCAAAAGTATCACAAGTATATTACATATTTACGGAGCATTTTCTTCTTTTGAAAATATGCAGAAAAGGGCAAAATAGCTCACGGCGTTGTTTTTTGTTTGTTTTTTTTTTTTTTTTTCATTTTCCTGCATATTTTCTGATGTACCATGGGAAAGTTGAATTTTAGACCAAATGGGATTAGACCAACTTGGATGTCCCCCCCAACAGCAGCATTCCTTCAATAAATTAGAAAATACAAAAGAAAAGTCGAAAAGCTTTTTAAAAAGTATTTTCTTTTATGTTTTCAACTTTTAGTTAATATTTCAGACGGGTGCCGCTTATTAAGTGCATATTTGAGTGCACAAACAACAAATGTAAATGAATTTAATTTCATTATACCCTCCTTTAATTAGTCGTGTGACGACAATCAAATAAATATTTGTGTGCTTTAATAACCAATTGTGTGCTTTAATAACCAATTACTTTAATAAGTTGACCGGTCTTTAATTGCGGTATGCTTCAGATTTCTAGAGGTGTAAAAAACAAACGAAGACAAAAATGAATCGTTGTTTATTGTGTCTAAGTCTACACATATCAAATAATATAATTCTAATAAATTACAAGCAATTCGGAAATAGCACAATACAATACATTGGACATTAAAAATGGACCGAGGGGATTTTGTCCGCCCTAGTAAATCTACCGAGGGGATTTTGTCCGCCCTAGTAATTCTACCGAGGGGATTTTGTCCGCCCTAGTAAATTCTACTGAGGGGATTTTGTCCGCCCTAGTAATTCTATCGAGGGGATTTTGTCCGCCCTATCAATTCCACCGAGGGGATTTTGTCCGCCTATGCAAAAAACGACCGAGGGGATTTTGTCCTAAGGGGATTTTGTCCGGTTACCATTTGGGCTAGATGCTGACATGTGAAAGGTGACTGCAACACTGATCTATGTAGAGTAGCTCTTGGTGTAACTTGCAACTTTATTATCAAGATCACCAAGATTTTCTGATACCCTTAACCCCATTTTTCTCCAATTTTCCAGCATTTTGGAAGGAAAAAGATTGAGTTTTGAAACAAATCACATCTATTAAACTTAGATATCTGATCATTTCTTACTCAAACCTGTTCAAGAAATGTAGATTTTTTGAGTGCATATTGTTAGTGAGGGGACCAAAAACTTAATTGTAACTCAATTGTTTTTACAAGCTATTGGTCTCTTTTATCCCTTTCCCAAACAAAACCTGATTTTGATGTCCCTAATAGAATATGCTTGTGAAAACATTGAGCCAAAAAGAAGAAACTGCTGATAACCAGCAATTTGCTCCTTTTGTCTCAATATTTTCTTGACTATAGCACATACAATTCCAATCTTTATCAATATCCTTTTTGTCGTCTGTAACAGCTTTTGAATTTGACCACCCTTACATTTTGCCGTTTGGGAAAGGGTTAAACAGTGTTAAAAGATTAAGCATAACAAAAAGCAAACCCAATTTGAACAATTTTATCTCAAAACCCATTAAATAATTGAGGCCTGATGAAACCAGAGAAAAATGCTGAATACCAGCATTTTCTCCTTATCCCTCAATACTTTTCCTGTGATAATGAAATTCATTTATTTTGCGCTTTTTTATTATTAATTCTGTTGTCTAGAAACATATGAATTTGGACTGGTACAAAAATCTGAGTTTGGGAAAGGATTAACCCTTTTCCAAACAACAAAATTTTAGGGTTGCCCAAATTCAAAGATGTTGCAGATGACAATTTCAAATGAATGATATTTTACATTTTACTGAATTTTTGGGTAGAAAATTTTGTGGGAAATGAAGAAATTGCTTGTCACAAGCAATTATTTCATTTCCCACAATGTTTTCCAAAGCCTTTATTGAGTAAGGAGTCATTGTGTGGGAATGGGTTAAAGAAATAAATGCTTCTTAAGTAATTACCTTCATAGATTTTCATATTCATTATTTTTCTTTGCATAAATTAATCCCTTTCCAAAGGAAGACTTGGTTTTGATGTCCCTGTTAAAAAAGGCTTGGGAAAACATTGAGACAAAAGAAGAAAATATTAATAATCAGTATTTCCTCCTTTTGCCTCAATATTTTCTGTGCTACAGTATGGCTGTATCCTATCATTATCAACATTAATTTTGTCATGTGGCATAGCTTTGAAATTGGACCACCCTAAGATTGTGTTGTTTGGGAAAGGGTGAGGCATCTTGAATTTATCTTTGGAAATGGATTAAACCTTAAATTTGATCACTCTTTGAAAACTCTTTCCTAATCACCAGTCGCCCTCCTGGACAATAGTCTCTCTCAGAAAGTATTGGGACAATTGATGGATTAATTGGTGTTTATGTCTCTTTCAGCTGTTATGGTCATATATCACATTTGCTGGAGCACCCAAACATGAATTCCTGTCATTTCTCATACCAGTACCACCACATCATCCTAATCAAGCTTCAAGCTGCTCACCCACATAGTTAAAATGTAATCAAATCATTGGTTGGAGAGAATTTTCTGATTATTTGCAAAATCTCCATTTTTCTCAATATTTTCCATGCACAAGAATATGCTCATCTACCTTTGATATTGATCATTTCATTTTCACCATCCACCTATTAGATTGGATCATTCTGAAACATTGTCGTTTGGGAAAGGGTTAAGTACATTATTGAATCTTAGACTGATTAGGTGTTAGATACTTGTATATTTTTAAAAAATCACACCTTTATGACACATAACACCTTTTTCACTTTTCCTGTCAGCATCAAATGCCAATTCTTGACAGACAAAATGAATTATTTCTGCATAGGTTGTTAAAACAAGAAGGTTGTTATTATTGGTTGTTATATTTGACATTTTCTATACAAGAACTTTATTTTGTGTCATGATTATTCTTACTATCATTGCTGCTAATTATTAAGTTGTGAAAATGTTACTTGATAGTCTGTGCAGTGGACAAATTAAATGGTTTTGTGTACATTTCATATATCTCAGTTGTAAAATGAGAAAATGCTCAATTCTGTTCGCTAGCATATCTTTTCTCCTTATGTTTTTATAGCATTTTTGAATTATTTACTTCCTATGAGCAGGGATTGTTATGGAAAGGTTTGAAACTTTGTCCTACCAGAATACCCCTGAGAAAAGTTCAAGAACTGTTCTAAAATGTTAAATGGCACTTCCAGTACTTGGGTTCTTAGTTCTCACACCGGCTGCGCCAATATACTTTCTGACATTAATTTGAAAAAAGTAATTTTACTGTCACCAATGGATTTGCAATGTGACTCGGAGCAGCTCTAGGCCCAGATTGGATATTGTGGTATGATATGACTGTTTTCATTGTTGTTGGTTATCAAGACTATGTATGTTTATACCTTAACCCATTACCAGACTGCAAAATTTTCGACTGTTCCAATTCAAAGATGTACAGACGACAATTTCAAGTATAATTTTATATTTTTTGGTTTTCTTGGGTAGTAAACATTGAGGGAAATGAAGAAATTTCTTGTCACAAGCATTTTTTTGTCATTTTCCACAATGTTTTCCAAAGCCTTTATCTTGAATGTTGTCAAAAAGTGTCAATGTTTGGGAATGGGTTAATTGAGATATAGTAAGGAAAGGAAAAAAAAATATCAAAATAAACAATTTTCTCCTTTTCCTACTACATTTCAATGGCTATACTTGTTGAATATTATTTCAAAAATTTTGATATCCATTGATGATAACAGGAGCATATTTTCAGTTTAACTGAAGCGGAAATTTGAGGAACTTTAGGAGTTTTTTCGACTGTACGATATTTCATGAAAATGAATTAGTTATAGCGGCTTCAATATTCTCGGATTTTGTGTAAAAAATGTGATAATGTGCATGAAATGAGGAATTTGAATAAAACTGTAAGTAGGAACCATTCATTTGTCATTAGTAGGTCCTATGACTCTGGTCTGCACATTTTCTCCTTTGTCCCTTATTTTCTGCACTGGTGCTCTCTTTCTATAGTGGTCCTCTCTGCCGGTCCTCATTTTCTAAACTGGTCCTCTCTGCCAGTCTTCATTTTCTAAAGTGGTCCTCTCTGCTGGTCCTCATTTTCTAATGTGGTCCTCTCTGCTGGTCCTCATTTTCTAAAGTGGTCCTCTGCCGGTCCTCATTTTCTAAAGTGGTCCTCTCTGCAGTCCCTCATTTTCTAAAGTGGTCCTCTCTGCCCGTCCTCATTTTCTATAGTGGTCCTCTCTGCCGGTCCTCATTTTTTAAAATGGTCCTCTCTGCCAGTCCTCATTTTCTAAACTGGTCCTCTCTGCCGGTCCTCTTTTTCTAAACTGGTCCTCTCTGCCGGTCCTCATTTTCTAAACTGGTCCTCTCTGCCAGTCTTCATTTTCTAAACTGGTCCTCTCTGCCAGTCCTCATTTTCTATAGTGGTCCTCTCTGCTGGTCCTCATTTTCTAAACTGGTCCTCTCTTCTGGTCCTCATTTTCTAAACTGGTCCTCTCTGCCGGTCCCCATTTTTTGTAAAGTGGTCCTCTCTGCCCGTCCTCATTTTCTAAAATGGTCCTCTCTGCCAGTCCTCATTTTCTAAACTGGTCCTCTCTGCCGGTCCTCTTTTTCTAAACTGGTCCTCTCTGCCGGTCCTCATTTTCTAAACTGGTCCTCTCTGCCAGTCTTCATTTTCTAAACTGGTCCTCTCTGCCAGTCCTCATTTTCTATAGTGGTCCTCTCTGCTGGTCCTCATTTTCTAAACTGGTCCTCTCTTCTGGTCCTTATTTTCTAAACTGGTCCTCTCTGCCGGTCCTCATTTTTTGTAAAGTGGTCCTCTCTGCCGGTCCTCATTTTCTAAAGTGGTCCTCTCTGCCGGTCCTCATTTTCTAAATAGGTCCTCTGCCAGTCCTCATTTTCTAAACTAGTCCTCTGTGCCGGTTCTCATTTTCTAAACTGGTCCTCTCTGTCGGTCCTCATTTTCTAAACTGGTCCTCTCTGCCGGTCCTCATTTTCTATAGTGGTCCTCTCTGCCGGTCCTCATTTTCTAAACTAGTCATCTCTGTCGGTCCTCATTTTCTAAACTGGTCCTCTCTGTCGGTCCCCATTTTCTAAACTGGTCCTCTATGCCGGTCCTCATTTTCTAAACTGGTCCTCTCTGCCGGCCCTCATTTTCTAAACTGGTCCTCTCTGTCGGTCCTCATTTTCTAAACTAATCCCCTGTGCCAGTCCTCATTTTCTAAACTGGTCCTCTCTGTCGGTCCTCATTTTCTAAACTGGTCCTCTCTGCCGGTCCTCATTTTCTATAGTGGTCCTCTCTGCTGGTCGTCATTTTCTAAACTGGTCCTCTCTGTCGGTCCTCATTTTCTAAACTAATCCCCTGTGCCAGTCCTCATTTTCTAAACTGGTCCTCTCTGTCGGTCCTCATTTTCTAAACTGGTCCTCTCTGCCGGTCCTCATTTTCTATAGTGGTCCTCTCTGCTGGTCCTCATTTTCTAAACTGGTCGTCTGTGCCGGTCCTCATTTTCTAAACTGGTCCTCTCTGCTGGTCCTCATTTTCTAAAGTGGTCCTCTCTGCCGGTCCTCATTTTCTAAACTGGTCCTCTCTGCTGGTCCTCATTTTCTAAATTGGTCCTCTCTGCCGGTCCTCATTTTCTAAACTGGTCCTCTCTGCCGGTCCTCATTTTCTAAAGTGGTCCTCTCTGCTTGTCCTCATTTTCTAAAGTGGTCCTTTCTGCCGGCCCTCATTTTCTAAACTGGTCCTCTCTGCCTGTCCTCATTTTCTAAATTGGTCCTCTCTGCTGGTCCTCATTTTCTAAACTGGTCCTCTCTGCCGGTCCTCATTTTCTAAACTGGTCCTCTCTGCCGGTCCTCATTTTCTAAATTGGTCCTCTCTGTCGGTCCTCATTTTCTAAACTGGTCCTCTCTGCCGGTCCTAATTTTCTAAATTGGTCCTCTCTGCTGGTCCTCATTTTCTAAACTGGTCCTCTCTGCTGGTCCTCATTTTCTAAATTGGTCCTCTCTGCTGGTCCTCATTTTCTAAACTCGTCCTCTGTGCCAGTCGTCATTTTCTAAAGTGGTCCTCTCTGCCGGTCCTCATTTTCTAAACTGGTCCTCTCTGCTGGCTTTCAATTTCTAAACTGGTCCTCTCTGCCGGTGCTCATTTTCTAAACTGGTCCTCTATGCCGGTACTCATTTTCTAAAGTGGTCCTCTCTGCTGGTCCTCATTTTCTTAACTGGTCCTCTCTGCTGGTCCTCATTTTCTAAAGTGGTCCTCTGCCGGTCCTCATTTTCTATAGTGGTCCTCTATGCTGGTCCTCATTTTCTAAAGTGGTCCTCTCTGCTGGTGTCACATTAAGTTTTCAAGGATTGGGTTAATGTCTTAGTCAAGGCGAGACTACGCCCCTTATTTTATGCCGAGTGGTTTAAATTAGCTGCTTTAATACTTTTTCTGGTGGCTAGTAGTTTTAATTGTACATTATGTAAATTAGTTTGCTTGGGTTAAGTGTGCGAGTTGGGTGAGTAGATTTTACTAGTTGAACGTGGTGCATGGGAATTGGGTGCTTGTAGTGAGTTTTCTTCGTAAGGTTTTGTATAAAAACCCTGCGTTGAAATGACTCGTTGGGTAGACGATTTTTGGCTTTGTAAGCTCTGGAATGTGAAGTTGAAATTGTGTGTGAGATTTGGATTCTTCTTGGGGTAAATACTTTTTAATTTACATTGATTTTATTGTTTAATGTTTTTTATGTCTTTAGAATTTTGTGGCTTAAATGAGCAGCTTTTGATGTATTGAATTATCGCAAACAACGCTGGAAAATGACAAATGGCTGTATAGTTAATTTCTCATTTTCCTGCACTGTTTTGGAATGGCGGATGGCTAGGACTGGTTATATCGGGGAACTATTACGTTGAATGTTTTGTCAAATTATCATTTAAGCCATGGTTAAATAAGCTATTTTTTGTAACTATTTCCAAAGAAACAAACATTGTGATAATTTGTAATTAATCGTCTGCTTAGCAGTTCATATTTTGTAAATGCTAATGTTGTATTGTTCAAATGATATTTATTTGGATAATGTCAAATGCTGTAAAATTGTATCTTAATACAGTTCAGTACTTTAAATTGTTGTTTTGAGAAAACATTGTGAGAAAAGATGTAAACTATTGTATTGGTCAATGTTCTGTAAATAGCTCGAGTTTGAGAAAACATTGTGGGAAAAGACGTTAGCATACTGTTTTGGGTCTATGTTTTGTAATAGCTTGGGTTTGAGAAAACATTGTGGGAAAAGATGCTAACATATTATATTGTCTTGAGATGTTTGTAAAACATGATGTTAAGTAGAGCCATAAGAGCTCTTATTAGGTAGTTGCTATAATATTTGTTATACTTCTATAGGTTGCTTGTTGTTTGATGTTGCTTGATTGGTTGTAACTACAATATATACCGATGTCGTATAGGCGTGGGTAGTGTGATGGCTGTGAACCTGACCTTGTGAAAGTATACGTGTAGTCCAGACCGGGAAACTTGGGTAGTATGTCGTGCCGGCGTCAGCGTCATCGGGAAAGGACGTTTGGGATGTGACGACCGGGGAACAACATTATAATATATAATAAACGGCTGGACAATCACATTATCTTGGTAATATAGGCGCGGTCAGGCGACAGTATAATCTAAGAAAATTTGTGTTGTTGATGTTTTGGAAGAAAATTAGTATTTTTCAGTTGTATTAATTTATAAATCGTGTGAAGTAACGTGGACATTTTTGGGACATTAGACGTCAACCTAAAATATACCGTGATAGTGGACTTTCGAAATTCTTTAGGAACTTTATTGATTTTTGGTTTAACTTGTTTACATTTTGATAAATTGGTATTTGGTTGTTTGTTTATGTAAATAAAATTTGGAAATGCACATCCTGACTCTTTACTGACCCGTATCCAAGCCAACCGCTCAGCCGTCTTGTGACAGCTGGTCCTCATTTTCTAATGTGGTCCTCTCTGCTGGTCCTCATTTTCTAAAGTGGTCCTCTGCCGGTCCTCATTTTCTAAAGTGGTCCTCTCTGCAGTCCCTCATTTTCTAAAGTGGTCCTCCCTGCCCGTCCTCATTTTCTATAGTGGTCCTCTCTGCCGGTCCTCATTTTCTAAAATGGTCCTCTCTGCCAGTCCTCATTTTCTAAACTGGTCCTCTCTGCCGGTCCTCTTTTTCTAAACTGGTCCTCTCTGCCGGTCCTCATTTTCTAAACTGGTCCTCTCTGCCAGTCTTCATTTTCTAAACTGGTCCTCTCTGCCAGTCCTCATTTTCTATAGTGGTCCTCTCTGCTGGTCCTCATTTTCTAAACTGGTCCTCTCTTCTGGTCCTCATTTTCTAAACTGGTCCTCTCTGCCGGTCCTCATTTTTTGTAAAGTGGTCCTCTCTGCCGGTCCTCATTTTCTAAAGTGGTCCTCTCTGCCGGTCCTCATTTTCTAAAGTGGTCCTCTGCCAGTCCTCATTTTCTAAACTAGTCCTCTGTGCCGGTTCTCATTTTCTAAACTGGTCCTCTCTGTCGGTCCTCATTTTCTAAACTGGTCCTCTCTGCCGGTCCTCATTTTCTATAGTGGTCCTCTTTGCCGGTCCTCATTTTCTAAACTAGTCCTCTCTGTCGGTCCTCATTTTCTAAACTGGTCCTCTCTGCAGGTCCTCATTTTCTAAACTGGTCCTCTATGCCGGTCATTATTTTCTAAACTGGTCCTCTCTGCCGGCCCTCATTTTCTAAACTGGTCCTCTCTGTCGGTCCTCATTTTCTAAACTAATCCCCTGTGCCAGTCCTCATTTTCTAAACTGGTCCTCTCTGTCGGTCCTCATTTTCTAAACTGGTCCTCTCTGCCGGTCCTCATTTTCTATAGTGGTCCTCTCTGCTGGTCCTCATTTTCTAAACTGGTCCTCTCTGTCGGTCCTCATTTTCTAAACTAATCCCCTGTGCCAGTCCTCATTTTCTAAACTGGTCCTCTCTGTCGGTCCTCATTTTCTAAACTTGTCCTCTCTGCCGGTCCTCATTTTCTATAGTGGTCCTCTCTGCTGGTCCTCATTTTCTAAAATGGTCCTCTCTGCCAGTCCTCATTTTCTAAACTGGTCCTCTATGCCGATCCTCATTTTCTAAACTAGTCCTCTCTGCCGGCCCTCATTTTCTAAACTGGTCCTCTCTGCCGGTCCTCATTTTCTAAACTGGTCCTCTCTGCTGGTCCTCATTTTCTAAAGTGGTCCTCTCTGCCGGTCCTCATTTTCTAAACTGGTCCTCTCTGCTGGTCCTCATTTTCTAAATTGGTCCTCTCTGCCGGTCCTCATTTTCTAAACTGGTCCTCTCTGCCGGTCCTCATTTTCTAAAGTGGTCCTCTCTGCCTGTCCTCATTTTCTAAACTGGTCCTCTCTGCTGGCCCTCATTTTCTAAATTGGTCCTCTCTGCTGGTCCTCATTTTCTAAACTGGTCCTCTCTGCCGGTCCTCATTTTCTAATTTTCTAAACTGGTCCTCTCTGCCGGTCCTCATTTTCTAAATTGGTCCTCTCTGTCGGTCCTCATTTTCTAAACTGGTCCTCTCTGCCGGTCCTAATTTTCTAAATTGGTCCTCTCTGCCGGTCCTCATTTTCTAAACTGGTCCTCTCTGCTGGTCCTCATTTTCTAAATTGGTCCTCTCTACTTGTCCTCATTTTCTAAACTGGTCCTCTCTGCTGGTCCTCATTTTCTAAATTGGTCCTCTCTGCCGGTGCTCATTTTCTAAACTGGTCCTCTCTGTCCGCCCTCATTTTCTAAACTGGTCCTCTGTGCCGGTCCTCATTTTCTAAACTGGTCCTCTGTGCCGGTCCTCATTTTCTAAACTGGTCCTCTGTGCCGGTCCTCATTTTCTATAGTGGTCCTCTCTGTCCGCCCTCATTTTCTAAACTGGTCCTCTCTGCCAGTCCGCATTTTCTAAACTGGTCCTCTCTGTCGGCCCTCATTTTCTATAGTGGTCCTCTCTGTCCGCCCTCATTTTCTAAACTGGTCCTCTCTGTCGGCCCTCATTTTCTATAGTGGTCCTCTCTGTCCGCCCTCATTTTCTAAACTGGTCCTCTCTGCCGGTCCTCATTTTCTAAACTGGTCCTCTCTGCCGGTCCTCATTTTCTAAACTGGTCCTCTCTGTCGGCCCTCATTTTCTAAACTGGTCCTCTGTGCCGGTCCTCATTTTCTAAACTGGTCCTCTTTGCCAGTCCTCATTTTCTAAACTGGTCCTCTGTGCCAGTCCTCATTTTCTATAGTGGTCCTCTCTGTCCGCCCTCATTTTCTAAACTGGTCCTCTCTGCCAGTCCTCATTTTCTAAACTGGTCCTCTCTGTCGGCCCTCATTTTCTATAGTGGTCCTCTCTGTCCGCCCTCATTTTCTAAACTGGTCCTCTCTGCCGGTCCTCATTTTCTAAACTGGTCCTCTCTGTCGGCCCTCATTTTCTAAACTGGTCCTCTGTGCCGGTCCTCATTTTCTATAGTGGTCCTCTCTGTCGGCCCTCATTTTCTAAACTGGTCCTCTCTGTCCGCCCTCATTTTCTAAACTGGTCCTCTCTGTCGGCCTTCATTTTCTAAACTGGTCCTCTCTGTCGGCCCTCATTTTCTAAACTGGTCCTCTGTGCCAGTCCTCATTTTCTAAACTGGTCCTCTGTGCCAGTCCTCATTTTCTAAACTGGTCCTCTGTGCCGGTCCTCATTTTCTATAGTGGTCCTCTCTGTCCGCCCTCATTTTCTAAACTGGTCCTCTCTGCCAGTCCTCATTTTCTAAACTGGTCCTCTCTGTCGGCCCTCATTTTCTATAGTGGTCCTCTCTGTCCGCCCTCATTTTCTAAACTGGTCCTTTCTGTCGGTCCTCATTTTCTAAACTGGTCCTCTCTGTCGGCCCTCATTTTCTAAACTGGTCCTCTGTGCCGGTCCTCATTTTCTATAGTGGTCCTCTCTGTCGGCCCTCATTTTCTAAACTGGTCCTCTCTGTCCGCCCTCATTCTCTAAACTGGTCCTCTCTGTCGGCCCTCATTTTCTAAACTGGTCCTCTCTGTCGGCCCTCATTTTCTATAGTGGTCCTCTCTGTCCGCCCTCATTTTCTAAACTGGTCCTCTCTGCCGGTCCTCATTTTCTAAATTGGTCCTCTCTGCCGGTCCTCATTTTCTAACCTGGTCCTCTCTGTCGGTCCTAATTTTCTAAATTGGTCCTCTCTGCTGGTCCTCATTTTCTAAACTGGTCCTCTCTGCTGGTCCTCATTTTCTAAATTGGTCCTCTCTGCTGGTCCTCATTTTCTAAACTCGTCCTCTGTGCCAGTCGTCATTTTCTAAAGTGGTCCTCTCTGCCGGTCCTCATTTTCTAAACTGGTCCTCTCTGCTGGCTTTCAATTTCTAAACTGGTCCTCTCTGCCGGTCCTCATTTTCTAAACTGGTCCTCTATGCCGGTACTCATTTTCTAAAGTGGTCCTCTCTGCTGGTCCTCATTTTCTTAACTGGTCCTCTGCCGGTCCTCATTTTCTATAGTGGTCCTCTATGCTGGTCCTCATTTTCTAAAGTGGTCCTCTCTGCTGGTCCTCATTTTCTAATGTGGTCCTCTCTGCTGGTCCTCATTTTCTAAAGTGGTCCTCTGCCGGTCCTCAATTTCTAAAGTGGTCCTCTCTGCAGTCCCTCATTTTCTAAAGTGGTCCTCTCTGCCCGTCCTCATTTTCTATAGTGGTCCTCTCTGCCGGTCCTCATTTTCTAAAATGGTCCTCTCTGCCAGTCCTCATTTTCTAAACTGGTCCTCTCTGCCGGTCCTCTTTTTCTAAACTGGTCCTCTCTGCCGGTCCTCATTTTCTAAACTGGTCCTCTCTGCCAGTCTTCATTTTCTAAACTGGTCCTCTCTGCCAGTCCTCATTTTCTATAGTGGTCCTCTCTGCTGGTCCTCGTTTTCTAAACTGGTCCTCTCTTCTGGTCCTCATTTTCTAAACTGGTCCTCTCTGCCGGTCCTCATTTTTTGTAAAGTGGTCCTCTCTGCCGGTCTTCATTTTCTAAAGTGGTCCTCTCTGCCGGTCCTCATTTTCTAAAGTGGTCCTCTGCCAGTCCTCATTTTCTAAACTAGTCCTCTGTGCCGGTTCTCATTTTCTAAACTGGTCCTCTCTGCCGGTCCTCATTTTCTATAGTGGTCCTCTTTGCCGGTCCTCATTTTCTAAACTGGTCCTCTCTGTCGGTCCTCATTTTCTAAACTGGTCCTCTCTGCCGGTCCTCATTTTCTAAACTGGTCCTCTATGCCGGTCCTCATTTTGTAAACTGGTCCTCTCTGCCGGCCCTCATTTTCTAAACTGGTCCTCTCTGTCGGTCCTCATTTTCTAAACTAATCCCCTGTGCCAGTCCTCATTTTCTAAACTGGTCCTCTCTGTCGGTCTTCATTTTCTAAACTGGTCCTCTCTGTCGGTCCTCATTTTCTATAGTGGTCCTCTCTGCTGGTCTTCATTTTCTAAACTGGTCCTCTCTGTCGGTCCTCATTTTCTAAACTAATCCCCTGTGCCAGTCCTCATTTTCTAAACTGGTCCTCTCTGTCGGTCCTCATTTTCTAAACTGGTCCTCTCTGCCGGTCCTCATTTTCTATAGTGGTCCTCTCTGCTGGTCCTCATTTTCTAAAATGGTCCTCTCTGCCAGTCCTCATTTTCTAAACTGGTCCTCTGTGCCGATCCTCATTTTCTAAACTGGTCCTCTCTGCCGGCCCTCATTTTCTAAACTGGTCCTCTCTGCCGGTCCTCATTTTCTAAACTGGTCCTCTCTGCTGGTCCTCATTTTCTAAAGTGGTCCTCTCTGCCGGTCCTCATTTTCTAAACTGGTCCTCTCTGCTGGTCCTCATTTTCTAAATTGGTCCTCTCTGCCGGTCCTCATTTTCTAAACTGGTCCTCTCTGCCGGTCCTCATTTTCTAAAGTGGTCCTCTCTGCCTGTCCTCATTTTCTAAACTGGTCCTCTCTGCTTGCCCTCATTTTCTAAATTGGTCCTCTCTGCTGGTCCTCATTTTCTAAACTGGTCCTCTCTGCCGGTCCTCATTTTCTAAACTGGTCCTCTCTGCCGGTCCTCATTTTCTAAATTGGTCCTCTCTGTCGGTCCTCATTTTCTAAACTGGTCCTCTCTGCCGGTCCTAATTTTCTAAATTGGTCCTCTCTACTGGTCCTCATTTTCTAAACTGGTCCTCTCTGCTGGTCCTCATTTTCTAAATTGGTCCTCTCTGCCGGTGCTCATTTTCTAAACTGGTCCTCTCTGTCCGCCCTCATTTTCTAAACTGGTCCTCTGTGCCGGTCCTCATTTTCTAAACTGGTCCTCTGTGCCGGTTCTCATTTTCTAAACTGGTCCTCTGTGCCGGTCCTCATTTTCTATAGTGGTTCTCTCTGTCCGCCCTCATTTTCTAAACTGGTCCTCTCTGCCAGTCCTCATTTTCTAAACTGGTCCTCTCTGTCGGCCCTCATTTTCTATAGTGGTCCTCTCTGTCCGCCCTCATTTTCTAAACTGGTCCTCTCTGTCGGCCCTCATTTTCTATAGTGGTCCTCTCTGTCCGCCCTCATTTTCTAAACTGGTCCTCTCTGCCGGTCCTCATTTTCTAAACTGGTCCTCTCTGCCGGTCCTCATTTTCTAAACTGGTCCTCTCTGTCGGCCCTCATTTTCTAAACTGGTCCTCTGTGCCGGTCCTCATTTTCTAAACTGGTCCTCTGTGCCAGTCCTCATTTTCTAAACTGGTCCTCTGTGCCGGTCCTCATTTTCTATAGTGGTCCTCTCTGTCCACCCTCATTTTCTAAACTGGTCCTCTCTGCCAGTCCTCATTTTCTAAACTGGTCCTCTCTGTCGGCCCTCATTTTCTATAGTGGTCCTCTCTGTCCGCCCTCATTTTCTAAACTGGTCCTCTCTGCCGGTCCTCATTTTCTAAACTGGTCCTCTCTGTCGGCCCTCATTTTCTAAACTGGTCCTCTGTGCCGGTCCTCATTTTCTAAACTGGTCCTCTGTGCCAGTCCTCATTTTCTAAACTGGTCCTCTGTGCCGGTCCTCATTTTCTATAGTGGTCCTCTCTGTCCGCCCTCATTTTCTAAACTGGTCCTCTCTGCCAGTCCTCATTTTCTAAACTGGTCCTCTCTGTCGGCCCTCATTTTCTATAGTGGTCCTCTCTGTCCGCCCTCATTTTCTAAACTGGTCCTCTCTGCCGGTCCTCATTTTCTAAACTGGTCCTCTCTGTCGGCCCTCATTTTCTAAACTGGTCCTCTGTGCCGGTCCTCATTTTCTATAGTGGTCCTCTCTGTCCGCCCTCATTTTCTAAACTGGTCCTCTCTGTCCGCCCTCATTTTCTAAACTGGTCCTCTGTGCCGGTCCTCATTTTCTATAGTGGTCCTCTCTGTCGGCCCTCATTTTCTATAGTGGTCCTCTCTGTCCGCCCTCATTTTCTAAACTGGTCCTCTCTGCCGGTCCTCATTTTCTAAACTGGTCCTCTCTGTCGGCCCTCATTTTCTAAACTGGTCCTCTGTGCCGGTCCTCATTTTCTATAGTGGTCCTCTCTGTCGGCCCTCACTTTCTAAACTGGTCCTCTCTGTCCGCCCTCATTTTCTAAACTGGTCCTCTCTGTCGGCCCTCATTTTCTAAACTGGTCCTCTCGGTCGGCCCTCATTTTCTATAGTGGTCCTCTCTGTCGGCCCTCATTTTCTAAACTGGTCCTCTCTGTCGGCCCTCATTTTCTATAGTGGTCCTCTCTGTCGGCCCTCATTTTCTAAACTGGTCCTCTCTGCTGGTCCTCATTTTCTAAACTGGTCCTCTCTGTCCGCCCTCATTTTCTATAGTGGTCCTCTCTGTCCGCCCTCATTTTCTAAACTGGTCCTCTCTGTCGGCCCTCATTTTCTATAGTGGTCCTCTCTGTCGGCCCTCATTTTCTAAACTGGTCCTCTCTGCCAGTCCTCATTTTCTAAACTGGTCCTCTGTGTCGGCCCTCATTTTCTAAACTGGTCCTCTCTGTCCGCCCTCATTTTCTAAACTGGTCCTCTGTGCCGGTCCTCATTTTCTATAGTGGTCCTCTCTGTCCGCCCTCATTTTCTAAACTGGTCCTCTCTGTCCGCCCTCATTTTCTAAACTGGTCCTCTCTGTCGGCCCTCATTTTCTATAGTGGTCCTCTCTGTCGGCCCTCATTTTCTAAACTGGCCCTCTCTGTCCGCCCTCATTTTCTATAGTGGTCCTCTCTGTCGGCCCTCATTTTCTAAACAGGTCCTCTCTGTCGGCCCTCATTTTCTATAGTGGTCCTCTCTGTCGGCCCTCATTTTCTAAACTGGTCCTCTCTGTCGGCCCTCATTTTCTATAGTGGTCCTCTCTGTCGGCCCTCATTTTCTAAACTGGTCCTCTCTGTCGGCCCTCATTTTCTATAGTGGTCCTCTATGCGGCTAATGCCGGTCCTCATTTTCTAAACTGGTCCTCTCTGTCTGTCCTCTTTTATTAAACTGGTCCTCTCAGTGTCTGTCCTCTTTTATTGAACTGGTCCTCTCTGCTGGTCCTCATTTTTTCTACTGGTTCTCTCTCTCAGTCCTCATTTGCCGGTCCAGAAAACATTGAGAAGAAAGGCAAAACTGCTGATCATCAGCATTTTGTTTTTTTGCCTCAATGTTTCCACAAGTTTTATCTATTAACTCTTTCCCTAACAGCCATTTTTAAAGTTTTCTATATTAAAAGCCACTGCAGTTTGAGTATGTTGTTAAAGAGAGGATTTCTGAAAAGAAAGGACAGAATATTGAGGCAAAAGGTGAAAATACTGGTTAGCAGCATTTTCGTCTTTTACCTCTATGTATCCCCTTTCCCCTTCAGTCAGGGACGCCATAATAAGGTATTGTTTGGAAAAGGTTTAAAGGCATTAAAACCTGGTCTTGGAAAGGGTTTAAAAAGGACCCACTAAAATATTAAATTACTAGTACTTCATTTAAAGGTCATTTGATTTAAACAACAATAAAACATCAGTAACAAATATAGAATTAAACACACAAAAAAATAAAACAATATCAAAATGAACAAAAATAATAATAATAAAAAAAAAACAACAACAACAACCCCCCCTGATAATCAGATAACAATATTATTGGCTTATGCAAATTTAAGAAAAAGTTATTTTATCAAATTCACAAAATTCACACAGTACTTATTTTCAAAATTACCTTAAAAATGTAAAAAAAAAAAATAATAATAGATCTAGACACAACAACAACATCAAAAATATGAAATTGAATTATAAAGTAGATCTATTATATCTTAAATTAAACAAACACACAATAAATAAAAATATACCAAATTTTAATAAAACTTAAAAAAACCAACAACAAAAAATAAATAAATAAAACTAAATACAAAACACAAAAAATGTAACAAAATCAAAATTTATCAAAACTTTAAATTAAAAAAGATATTAATGAAAAATAATCAACAACAAAAATAAATGAATAAAACAAAATATTTTTTTTTAAATATATAAATAAAATTAAAAAAGATATCAGGAAATCAAAGTCAAAATATGAGAAAATGAGTCATCAAAATTAATATTGGTGAATTATCCATTTCAAGATCATAAATCACCAATACACAAGACCCAACAGATGGCCAAAGTGTATTTCTATCTATCACATATGACATAATATTATGTAATAATTCCCCCATAGGTAGTTGGTCCTCTAGACTTGGTCTGCTTTTTAGACCCTTCTGGTCCTCAGAGGACTGGTCCTCGGTCCTCTGGTCCTCTAGGTTTGGTCTGCTTTTTAGACCTACCCGTTAGAAAGCCTAAAGCAATGGATCTAATTCAGGCTCTGAAAAAATATGGAACTGCAACTTTTTGAATAAATAAATGAAATCGAGTGTAGATATGATTTTTATGGCAATATTATCTATAAATTTGATGTCCTGCTGAACGTGTAAACGAATTGATAAAAGCAGAGACATATAATATAATGTTTTATTTATGTCTCTGATAAAAGATAAGGTGCGAATTGCTTAGGGTACGAATCAACTTCCGCGCAAACGGAAGAAGAATGTTCCGTATGTTCTGTTCGGTACGGAACTTTAGCTGTTCCGTACCGAACTTTTATTGGACTAAAAACGGCTTAAAATGATTTTGTAAATGCTAACTGTGATACCTCTTTCAAAACGGATATTTTGAAGATGAGTTCTGCACAGAAAATGGCCCGATATACCATAAACTAATTATAAATAAGCTATTTCGCCGTGTTTCGAAATCAGGCAAATGAGTTCTGCAGGGATTTGCCGAATTTCGAAAATAGGCAAAAACGAAAATCGGCACAATAGATATACATCTGGCCGATGTTTTTCAGTGATGATATCCGACATGAAGAGTAGCTAAATATATTTTACCCTTACCTTTATATAGGTACCCTTCACGACGTGAATGACAATCTGGTTTGGGGTAAGGGAAAGGGAAAAAAATAATAAAAAATATTAAATGAATGTATAAATCTATTTATTTGAATCCATACGTATGAGCATGTATTTCACTACTTATGAATCATGATTTTTTTAATTATGTAATTATAATGACGTCATTACTCCTCTTCAAAATATGCTTTATGTGCAATCAAGTGTAAGAATTCGCCGAAATATTCGAAAAAGTATTTTTCTATAATTATCATTTATTTCTAATGCACGAATACATGGTTTTTCGTTAAGTACATTATCTTAGAAACATTTTGAGCGTTGTTTGCACCCTGGCCGTCGGGGCTTTTGGTTGTAAACCTTATCTAAAACCCTTAACCCTATCTTTTTTTGCATTCAAATTTATAACACTTATTTGGTCATATTTCCATTGAATACTGACCTACAGGTGTCAAAATGGTATCAAATGAAAGCTTATGACTCGCTCTTTTGTTTGTAGTTATTTTATGCAAATTATCTCATTTGCATATTCATGAATATTAATGATTTCCCTTAAAAATTCCATTTTTGGCGAAAAATTTGATAAATACTTTCCAAAACAAGGCTTTTCTTTTCAGGGGGAATTTTGAAAACATGATTTTTCTAAAAGAACAGTTTATTAGAAACATTTTGAGCCTTGTTTACACTCTGGCAGTTGGGGCTTTTTGCCATAACCCTTATCTAAACCCTTAGCCCCATCAAATTACTTATGTAAATTTTGAAAATGAATTCGGCCATATCTTCATTGAATATTTGCACACAGTTGTCAGAATGATATCAAATGAAAGCTTATGACTTATTCTTTCATTTTAGTTATGTTATGCAAATTAGCTCATTTGCATATTCATGAATTGTCCTAAAATTGCGATTTTCGACAGAAATTTGGTAAATACTTTCCAAAACGAGGCATTTTTGTGCAGGGGAATTACGTTAACATATTAAATATTAAAGAAAATAATATATCAAACATTTTGAGCGATGTTTGCACTTAATTTGGCCGTAGGGGCTTTGGGTCGTAAACCTTATCTAAACCCTTAAACCTGTAAAATTTTTCAGTCATTTCAAAACGTTTTTGGTTATGTCTTGGTTGAATATTGACCTACAGATGTAAGAATGGTATCAAATGAAAGTTTATGACTTGCTCAATAATTTACCATAAAGTTTATGCAAGTTACCTTATTTGCATATTCGCGAATATTAATGACACTACTTAAAACTGTGACCCTTTTTGCGAATTAGGTTTGCGTTTGGTAAAAGTGTCATTCATATCTCTGTTTTACTAAGGCCATTACTCTAAAACTTTGCACATACCTCTATGTCCATGATACCAACCTCAAGACAGATATCTATTACTCTAGCATTTAATGTCGAACAATTTTTACCTTTTTGTGGCCTAGAAATTCTTCATCAAACTTTAATGAGCATCTTTCAAATATCTGTCACAAATAAGTTTGTTTCTGTCATAACTATTGCTTTCAAACTTGGTATTTGCTCTTGCTTCTAAGATCAGCATCTGTTATGTTATCTAGTAACAGTTAACGTTTATTCGTTTGGCAAATTCACTCATTTTCATGCAATATATATTCAATCATTTGTTAGCATCCGTAATTTTGCATCTTATTGTAAATCTGCTTAAATATAAGGGCTAAACAACCCTTTTGAACGTAAAAAATACACCCTAAATCCAATATCAAATAGAAAATATGTCCCTAAAGTTTAGGAAAACACTGATACAGTAAACTGAATACATTATTATAAATGAGTGTTAAATATTTTAACACTTTCTTTGCACAATTTACACAAATGATTGAATGATTATGATGATGAACAGAACTGATTAGATGGTTCAAATGATCTCGTTTGATACTTTTAGAATTCAAAGTAGAATCAAAACACATGGATTAACAAAAAGGGCAACTACAATATATTGAAAGTTTATTGACATCATTTAAAATTAAGGTTGTAGGTCGTAAAGCAGATTCTTTAGGGGATAGCTAGATCTATGACAGAAGGTATAAATTTTGCAATTATAGTGTTATTATTATTATTATTATCATCATCATTATTATTATTATTATCATTATTATTATTATTATTATTATTATTATTATTATTATTATTATTATTATTATTATTATTATTATTATTATTATTATTATTATTATTATTATTATTATTATTATTATTATAATTATTATTATTATTATTATTATTATTATTATTATTATTGTCTAGTTCGGTTTTGTACAAAGATATTTTTACACTGAAATGCCGGAATCAACACATAATTTTAAGGCACTATTAGCTTTCATGTGTTTTAGAGCGTTCCTTGGATAATATGTACACTTCCGAGGAGTATGACCTTCTGCAGTTCCTCGATAACTGGTGCACCAGGGATTTGTTTGAGTAGTTTGTCAAGTCCCTTTTTAATGCTCTTCTTAATGAGACCAAGTGCACCTACAACGACTTGTACAGTTGTCGTCTCCATACCCCACATTTTGACTACTTCTATCTCAAGGTCTTTGTTTTTTTTTATAGTTTCTCAAGTGCCTTAACGGAGACATTTCTTTCAGATGGAACCTGCCAACCATCATGTCAATCATGATGAACGTCTTGTCCAATTTGTTCTTGATGATGATGTCTGGTCTGTTAGCCTTGATCTCTGTACCAGTATTCACTGACATGTCCCTCTACGACAGGTTTTGGTTGATGTTCATACAAATTTTTGTTTGCTGGGAGTCCAAATTGCTTGCAGATTTTCCAATGAATCTACCCTGCTGCCTTGTAATGTCTTTAAATGTACTATGTTGGCACTAATGTTGGACAGCCTGAGACAATTTCATCATATTGGTTGCATATTCTGCACTTTGGATCTGTACCATCTTTGATGATCTTGTTGTGATATGCTCTTGTAGCCAAACTCCGATCTTGTGCTGCTATCACCATTCCCTCTGTTTCTGCATTGAGACCGGCACTAGAGAGCCACTTATGTGTCTGATCTTGGTCAACATCTGGTTTGTCAAACCTTAAGGGTATTGCCCATGCATTGGTTTGGCTTTCCATGTTTGTGTCATCCTCTTTTGGGCATTTGCCTTTGTCCGTCTTGTTCTGTTGGTAAACTCTGTAACGGATTCTGCTCCATTTCTTGTCGTTTGTGCAATGTTCAGTTCTTGAATGAATTTTCTGACTTGCTCTGAGATTGTGTAAAGTTTCTTGTTACGTTCATGTTCCCGGATCAGATGTAGCAGATTGTCTTTTGTTGTCTCTAAATACGTGTTTATGCCATCTCAATCTATGAGAGGCCCCTGCCACCGATCTTTCGTGGTAGGTACAATCTTTCAACGTCAACCTTTGGGAGGTGCATTCTTTCTGTTGTTAGTAACTGTCTGGTCTTTGTGTCAAGTTTTCCTTTTTTCTTGCATTTGCCAGTTTATGATATTGAAATTGTATGTGACAACTGGGACTGCCAGGGTGTT
This sequence comes from Fragum sueziense, assembly GCA_963680895.1. Lineage (NCBI taxonomy): Eukaryota > Metazoa > Mollusca > Bivalvia > Cardiida > Cardiidae > Fragum > Fragum sueziense. Next base: position 16,958,798 of record OY804610.1, read on the forward strand.
TATGGCTTCAATCTTATCTGCAGCCTTTAGCTCACTCTTGATGGCAAGCCGTAACTCTTCTGTAATACTCTTTTCTGATCTTTTCCTTCATTGCGCCCATTTATTTGGGACCATAACCCTTGACCTAGTTACCCTGACCTTTGAGTTTGACCTACTTTTAAAAAACTTAAACTTTAAAGGGCTTACAACAGGAATTCATCCTTAACCCCAAATGCTGTCAAAAAACACTGCATACTGAGTCCGCCGTCTCTTTCTTGTCTCCTTTTAGATCTACATGCAGTTTACCTATAATTGTCCATAATTTGCCAATGAAGTAATTATCAATTTATTTGTGTTATTTTACCTTTTGAATTACGGTATAAAACAAACATCATATTTACATTGTAACTAGAAATGTCTCATTTCAGCAATTTTAACACGCAGGGGCATATTGTTTTACTCTTGTCTGTCTGTCTGTCCGTCCATCTGTCTGTATGAAAACTTAACACTGGCCTTTTCTCCAAAAATATTTGACATACAAAGCTACATGTATAATTTTGTATGTAACCTTCTTTTGAACAATCATATTTATCTGTTCGTGCAATATTAATATGACCTTCCTCAAGGTCATTCATTAACCCTTATCAATCCTAAACTCGAAAACTTGGCATAAAAACTTAACATTGCCATTCCTTGGGCATTTGCGTTTCAAGATCTTGTTATTAAAGTTTATATTAATATTCATAAGCAAACTAATTAGTTTTGGGTAAGAGATGTCTTAACAAAATAACATATCCAAACTAAAATGTATGTTTTATTACTATAATGGTTTTAAAATGTTTTTGCGATTAGTTGAAGCTAATGCTGAAACTTCTATAAGAAGACAGTGGCCATGGAAACAAGAAGGTTGTTAAATTTTGCTTATCCTGCACTTTGAAATGGAACAACAGTCAGAATTCATTAACAGGTTCAAGAAAATACAGAGGGTTTTCATTTTTGGCTTTTGACATAATGATGCCATACTCCATATTTAAAAGCATGTAATTTGCTCGGCTTATTACCTCCCTTTATGGATATACCTGTTGTGATTGTTTCCATATACATGCTGTGTAGGACAAATTATTCAACATGAATTGTATTTCTATGCATCTGGTTTATATATGCAATGTATGCTTAGTATAGAAAGCAGTAAATCCACATTATTTTAAACATTTCAAAACCTTGCACTGAATTTCAACTATCCAAACCCTATCAAATTTCAAATGCACATTCTGAGGTATAGCTACTCTGCAGAGTGGATATCATCGCATTTTTGTTCTTCCTTTGGATAGGTCTTTCAAGATATATAGGTGTCCCTTTGTCCATTTTAGTGGTAACTCCAACCATATCTGGCCCAAGAACTAATACGGATCATAAGGATTCTTATACTGTAGGCCTACATGTGTAACATCAAACACCGAAATACCAAAGCTAGAGGTAGTACCCTGAAAAGTATAATTTTTGGGGGAAATCTGTCCCAAACGGTGTAAAAAGAAGGGTCGGTATTTCAAAATTTCTATTAGCCATGGAATGTACCGACAAAGTGTTTTTAGTTAAGAATCCTGATATTGTACCTCTAAAAGAGCAATACAACACAAAAGTTACCATTCTAAAGGTAGTACCTTGAGAAATAGATGTTTTTTGAAAATGTTTCCCAAACGGTGTAAAAATGAATTTTTCGAATTTCCAAACTTATTTTTTGTCATTGAATGTACAAAAAAGTGACTGTATGTGAAGAATTATTATACTGTAAATGTGTAACATCAATAAATTACCGAAATAACACTCAAAATGCAGTACCTTGAAAAATATACATTTTCGAAAAATTCTGTCCCAAACGATGTAAAAATAATGGTAGGCATTTCAAAACTTCTTTTAGCCAAGGAATGTACAGAAAAAAGTGGTTTTATGTCAAGGATCCTTAAATCGTACCTATGTCGGAGCAAAACTACACAAAAATAGTAAAATACCATTCTAAAGGTAATACCTTGAAAATGGGACTTTTTGAAAAATGTTTCACAAACGTTGTACAAATGAATTTTCCCGATTTCCAAACTTATTTTTTGTCATTGAATGTACCGAAAAGTGGTTTATACGAATGGTCGGTATTTCATCATTTTTTAATTCACGGAATGTACAGATAAATGTTTGAAATAGTCAAGGATCCTTATATTGCACCTATGTCAGAGCAGTACAACACAATGCATATCAATTTAAAGGTAGTATCTTGACAAATAGATTTTTGAAGAATGTTTGCCAAACGGTGTAAAATGGTGTGTTTTTTTCGAAAACGGTGTAAAATGGTTGGTTTTTTTTTCGATTTCGAAACTTCTTTTTATGTCTTTGAATGTAGCAAAAAGTGGTTTTTGCGTCAGGGATGCTTATAAATACTTTACGCGTGTAACATGAATAAAACACCGAAATGTCCACTCTAAATGTAGTAGATATATATTGAAAAATAGATTTTTTTTTGTAAAATTCTGTCCCAAACGGTGTAAACGGATAGTCCCGGAAAAGTGTTTTTTTTTTTTTTTTTTTTTTTTTGCCAAGGATTCTTATATTGTACCTAGGTCACGGCAATACGATACAAACATATATATGAGCCGGGATCTGGAAAACGTCCCTTATAGCATATGAGACAACCATGTTTCAAGATTAGGCTGTGCCTAGGAGCAGTAAAGATTATCTGGATCCACATTACTCTCCTATGGTTGCTACAAACCATGAGGAAGCTATTTGAGAACAACAGGGTTCCTGGTCAGACTGCGTGTACACGCAGGCTGATCTGGAACCATGTTGTTCTCAAATGCTATAAGGGACGTTTTTTCCAGATCCGGGCTCATTATATATAACATTCTAAAGGTTGTAGGCCTACCTTGAAAAATAGATTTTTCGTAAAAAGCTTCTCAAACGGTGTAAAAATGAATTTTACCGAATTCCATACTTCTTTTTTTGTCATTGAATGTACCAGAAAGTCATTTGTAGGTCAAGGATGCTCAAAATGTACATGTGAAACATCAATAAAACACCGAAATATCACTCTAAAAATAGTACATTGAAAACTCTAATTTTTCAGAGGAATCTGTCCCAAACGGTGTAAGAAGAATGGTTGCTAATTCAAATCTTCTTTTAGCGACGGAATGTACCGAAAAAGTCTTTTTTCGTCAATGATCCTTATATTCTACCTATGTAAGAACATTTTAAGACAAAAATACAATGTACCATTGTAAAGGCAGTAGGCCTACCTTGAAAAATAGATTTTTTGAAAAAAAAAAAAAAAAAAAAAAACAAAAAAAAAAAAAAAAAAAACACACTCAAACGATGTAAAGGTGAACTTTTCCAATTTCCAAACTTCTTTTTTGTCATTGAATATACAACAACAACAACAACAACAACAACAACCGGTTTGTACATCAATGGTTCTTATAATGTGCACATGTAACATCAATAAAACACCGAAATGCCACTCTAAAGGTAGGCCTAGAACCTTGAAAAATAGAAATTTTCGGATAAATATGTCCCAAACGGTGTAAAAAAGAATGGTTAGTATTTCGAATCTTCTTTAGGCCCTATATAGTATCTATGTCAGAGCAATACAATACAAAAGAGTGGTTTTTACGTAAAGGATTCTTATACTGTACATGTGTAACACCAATGCAACACCGAAATACCACTCTAAAAGAAGTACCTTGAATAGAAATTTTCGGAAAAATCTGTCCCAAACGGTGTAAAAGATTGGTCCGTATTTCAAATATTATTTTACCCACAGAATGTACAGAAAAGGTGTTTTAGTCAAGGATCCTTATATTGTATCTATGTCAGCGCAATACAAAACAAAAATACCATTCTAAAAGTAGTACCATTGAAATATATTTTTTGGGGAAAAAAATCCCAAACGGTGTACAAATGAATTTTCCCGATTTCCATTTTTTGTCATTGAATGTACCAAAAAGTGGTTTATACGTCAATGATTTTTATACTGTACCCGTGTAACATCAATAAAACACCACTCTAAAGGTAGTACATTCTATTTATCAAGGTACTACCTTTAGAATGGTATGTTTGTGGTGCATTGCTCTGACATAGATCTATACAATATAAGGATCCTTGACTAGAATCATTCGGTACACTCCATGGCTTAAAGAAGATTTGAAATACCGACCATTCTTTTTACACCGTTTGGGACAGATTTTTACGAAAATTTCTATCCTGTTTTTTCAAACATCAAGCCTATGTTATTGGCACTCTCTTGAATCACCTCTGTGAAACGATTCAAATAAGTACGCATAATATAGGGTTTAATACACGGTACGGATCGGTTTAAATGTAAATTAAGACATTTGTAGTTGTTACGAACATAAGTGAGAGATATGACTTACGTTAGCTTTTCTTTGTTCTTACAGTTAGGTAAATATTTACGATAGTCTTAGCTGCGAACATATTTTGAAAACGTAGGCTATTCATGAAAAGAAAGAAAATCTACGAAAAAGTGCTTGTAAGTTCGCGAGTAAAACGGAACCCTAGTTTTGAAGTCCCTAGAAGAAAAGTCTTCGGAAAACAATGAGACAAGAATGATAATCTGCTATAATCATTTTGCCTCCATTTTTTTCTTTCGCATATTGTGCCTAAACAATTTCTTCGTTAACTTCCATGTTCCTGTCTTTAGCACGTTTCGACTTGGTACACTTTTTTAGCTGTTTTTGGAGGGGATAAAAAGAAAATAAAATGTCACTTTGAAGCACTTTTTATCCGTATTGTCAAATGTACACGCAAATTTGCAAAAGCTATAATGACATCATAATTATAATGCTACGTTATCATTTTCCGGTAATCGTAACATGCTCTCAAACAAGTCTTAATTTTGCAAGGAAAAATGGGAAAACCTAATAGGCCAGAAAATCATCGCTTTTCAACAAAAACCTCGTAACTGCAGCTTAGAACAAGCTGCAGCTACGAGGTTTTGTTGCAAAGCAGCGAAATGCTGATAAGAATCCTCCGCTAACATTGGCGCTAATGTTCAATGAAAAGCAGTCGCATGTAGCCTGTGGGGGACGGACAATAGCCCATTATAACTCCCTGTAAAGTAGCGACCCGGACAATGGCCACTCCTATTTTTTTCTCTCAATTTCTTTAATAATGCAAATTAAATAAATAAATAAATAAATGAAACACAGTTCAAGGAATCCTTTGGTGCTGTTTGTTTGCAACAAGTCCTCGTAATATTTAAGTGTTTGTATTAAATAACATTAAATAGAAATATCAGCAAACTTTTCATAATTCAGACATCCAAAAACAGGCCATATTTTGGAAAGTTTTAAACCTAATCCCCTCAACAAAAATCAATCAGAAAGTAAACAAGTGGAAATAACCAAACCAATTAGATCCACAATCACATGTTTTTAAACAACACATCCCATCATTAATGCACAATAGACATGCATTTAGAGAAAGTCGTAAATGCTTATATGACGTATGTATTGAAATTTGAACGAATGCTTCCGAAAAGTATCGAGCTCAACGCCGAGTCTAAACCGTTGACAATGTAAATAATTTTCAGTCATTAAAATCCAGTTTTCCGTTGATGAAATTTCCGAGTGCACTCGGGTCGTCTGATCGGTAATACTCGGTACAAAGTTCTTTGAAATAGTCCAAATCCACCTTTTTCTCGTTATTCTGAAATACAAGAAAGAAAGCAAGCCTCGGTCTGAAAAATGGTACTTATCAAAGCCTTTCCCAAACGGCATAATTTTAGGGTGCTCCATTTCCGAAGCTGCTGAAAAGGATAAATTGGATGTTGATCAAGAGTGGGTGTATGTATCATATAGCCATAAAATATTGAGGCAAAGGAAGACAATGCTTATCATCAGCATTTTCTTCTTTTGTCTTAATGTTTTCCCAATCACATTTTGTAGAGACGTCAAAACTATGTATTGTTTGAAAAGGGATAATTATAGCATTTAAAACATCAGTGTTTCAAGATAGGCTAGCTACAAATAAGAGGCGTTTTCTGGCTTTTCAATACGCAATATTTCATTTATTGTTTATAACAAGACGATAAATGATGAGGATTTGTTGGATGGGATGAATCTTTTAACATCACAAGATAAAAAAATTATTGACGAGCAAAAGAATAATAACCTCGTCAATATTTTTTTAAAAATCAAGTGCCGTCTAAAAGAACCAGCATATCCAACAAATTCGTGACATCTTTACACATTCTCTGTTTCAAACCAAACTCAAATCGGTCCCGTATGAACATATTTTTTGCAGATTTTCTGTAATTGTTGTGTCACGCCATTCCCCTTGTCACCATTGCCGGTGGTCGAGAGGCAGAGCATCGGCCTCACGACCAAGACGTTCAGAGTTCGATCCCCCGTAGCGGAGGTTGTTTTGGCTTCTCATTGCCCCGCATAATCAGCGCGAGAACTGGTGTGTTTTCCAGGAAGCAGAATCAAGAGGGAATTCATTATGTTTCTAGCTTTCGCCCCAATCGATGTTTACATTTAGTAAATAAGTTTATGTTATATAATTAAAACCAGAGTTCTCCCTAGCCCAATAAGCTGCATCGGCCCCACTACAGCTTACTGTAAATCAGTGTAATGCCCCTACAGCTTCAAAAGCACCACACAGCTTAATGTTTTCAAAATACTCATCCAAAGAAGCAACTTGAGTTATTTCATGTCAAAAACTGACGAATTAAGGTATTTTGTACAATATACATTTTATTTGTATAATATATACATAAAGACATTATGGGAAAAGAAGAAATTGCTCAAAATGAGCAATTTTTCCCATTATGTTTTTATTCACAACTATTATTTGCATAAAGACTGTATTGTAATCTTCAACGATACTGTCACTACAGCTTCAAATTATTCTGGGGATAACCTTGAAAACTTACACGTGAGAACATTAAGTATGCGTTTTTAGCATCTTTCGACGGTACACCAAAATCTCCCATTACGTATTCGTATTCTTCTTCGTCTATATAACCATTTCCTGGAAAATATGATAAATAGGGTTGATTTAAGGTTATCCATCCATCCCTAATGAAATTCACGCGGCGTCCGAAATTTTCGTGTGGTGTCGTAGGCCTAAACATTTTTTACTTATCCGAACCTATTCGGGCGACGTCGTAAACAATCGGCGGTGGACCGTTCCACCTCTGAATGTTTACGACGTCACCCGAATAATTTCGACGTCGCACGAATATCATAAGGGATGGACTTCCGTATTAAAAACTCGTGACTATAGCTTGCATAAATGCTTTTAGTGATGGGCGGTTCAGATGTCCGGATATGCTACAGAAAACACATCTTCGCAAGCCAAGGGTGACATCTACGACGTAACGTCGTTTCTGTATTCACCCTTGGCGGATTTAGTCCGATTTTCTTGGTCTCCTGGAAAGCGTTTTCATTGGTTCCAGCGAGGTCTCGCTGGAACCAATCAGATTGTCGACTGATACATTTGTTATGAATAACCAATTCATGACAACGGGCGGGAAAAAGCATTGCATTTGCAACTCAAAAGCGCGAAGATGAGCGATTTTTCTTACGAATTTCACTGCAATAGACAGGAATTCCCTATCTTTAATCGACGAATTATTATACTTTCGACAATTCGACCAAAAAAGCAGCTAATTTTTACCTAATCCGCATAACGTATGACGCGAAAGACAACGCGCGTTAATGACGTCATCAATAATGGACGTAAACAACCAGCAAAACAACCGCTAGGCGGCGCTTCGCCATTTCAAGATAACCGGACTAAATCCGCCAAGGGTGAATACAAACGTAGGTGGGTTCAACCTTGGCTAGCGAAGATGCAGAAAACACGACAAAATTGCAAGGGCGTGAAGCGTATACATTACCTCATACATGTCCCCAAATATGGTGCCGATCGAGGCAATAGGAACGGAATGGTTAATGAAAACGTGCTTTGCATTTTTAAATCGCGTCAGTTTATTTGTCAAGCAAATCTGGTAGCTTTAGTTTATTGTTTGTGAAAATTTTCAAGCCATCACCACACAGTGACTCTATTTGACTCCACACTGTAAGATAATTACTTTGGAAAACATAATGGAAAATAAAGAAATTGCTTTTGATAGGCAATTTCTTCATTTTTCAAAACGTTTTATGTCCAAAAAGACACAAGTGTTTAAAATTTCACTCCCATGACAGGCCTGTAGGAAGCAATTTCATACTGGGTGGCTAAAGCCTTTGTCCTGAATATTGGGGGGGGGGGGGGGGGGTAATTTGGATTTTCCCAAAATTTTCAGTGTAAAATTAAGAAAATTCGGCATTTTTGGCCAACTTGGGGGGGGGGTAGCATCCCCTAGCCCCCCCCCCCCCCCCCTGTTCCTACGGGCCTGCATGAAATTATCGTCTAAAATGATCTTTTAATCGGGGTTAAAAGATAAAATATTATTATTTTACCTGTTCTGTCTAGTAGGTTAAACTTATATTCTATATATTTGTCTAGCCAATCTGGTAGTTTAGGCTCGTTTGACTCTGCTTCTTTTGATTTCGAGGTTTCTTGGTGATATTGCTTGTTAAAACAGTCCCACATTTTGATCTGGAAATAAATCAATTTAGATAGTAACTGTTACTGGTAGAGCTGAAATGGGTACAACATTTCTACCTGGTTAACCGTCGCTGGTACCCGTACAAATGGATAATTCTTGAATTTAAATGACCATATCCAGTTATAGTATAGGAGTAATCCACCGGTGGGATTATGCAGACAAGTTGACTCGGCCGAGTTGGATTTCCAAATGAGTCCCCCTATCTGATGAAATCCTTGACAACATACTGTACACTATTTTCATCATTGTACAACATTTTGACGGTCCAGATATGTTGTAACAACTTTCATGTTTGGAATGATTTGATAAGTTTTTTTTTGTTTGACAAAGGGCTAAGCGTAGAATAAGAGGGAAAGTGCACAGAAAAGTATCATCACTTATAAGCCGTTTCCCAAGCAAGACTGACGTCGCGCACGGTATTGCGACCAATTTATGTAACGTCAAAATATAAGAAACGTTGCACGTAAGCGTTGCGCGTAACGAACATTCCTTTGTTTTATCCATGTTTTCTTTTTCCTTGTATTGCGGGGAAAGTCAATCAGCATCGTTTGTTAATTCTTTCCTAAAACAGGAGTATAAATAAATAAAAAAAAAATACATGTAAATTAATTTCTGGATTATGATTTGTGTTTTACAATGAAACTCTTTACATTGTTTGTGAATACTCGTTCAAGTCATTCGTGTATTTCCGCGATATTCAAAACGCGGGCGATATTTGATTTTATTATATAGATTTTGAAAGTAAATCTGTTTAAAAGATATTTTGTAATTACTTTTTCGCAGCATACAAAATCAGATCTTTCATCATACAGGGGAATTAGTCTTGTGTCTGTGTGAGTCGTGTTGCCTGTGTGCTATTTGCTTATTACGCGTCGTAAATATTGTACCATATTGATGCGTTTATTTTGTTTTTAAAAAAAGAAAAGGAAAAAATAACTCTTATAGCTTGAAATTTATCAAACTTGTATATGAAACAACAATTCTTAGGGTCTATTTGTAAAATATCTTTGAAGGTGGAAATAGGAAATACAGGCCTTGTCATACATAGCGAATATTGTGTGATTCGTGTAATCATGAGGGAATAATTTGAAAGAGACACACGAAGAAACTTTAACATTTTAGTCGGCGAGAGAAAGCAAAATACTTAATATTTGATCATAACCGATGCCTTTAATGTTTGTTATAGATTCTCCCAATTATTCAGATATTTTTTTCAATACATCAAGGATCAATCGCTTTAACGTCGACGTTCAACGTCAATTTTGACGTAAATTTAAGGGGGTGGACATTTCTGTTTTACCTGGGAAAAATTCTGGCGTTTCTCCTATATTGATGATACGCATCTACATGATACACCATTTTAAAAATATTGTAATGAACTAACTTGTATTCGAAATACCAATGCTCATAACTTGACGGATTACAAAATATTCACGTCGAAAGGCACACTAAAACAGTTTTGTTCGAAAAAATGCAGGGGGTGGACATTTCTGTTTTACCTGGGAGAATTCTTATTAAGACATGAAAACGGTGTAATAGATAGTTCATATTTCATACATCCATTGTCCTTATGTTGAACTTGATTATGCAAGAAGTTTGAATGAAAGTAATACGACTGTATTTATTTCAAAGACTGTGAAAAATCGAATTTCAGTGTAAAATTGCGGAAAATGGCTCACGTCACGCGCCAGTGCGAGCTTTATTTTTCATTATACTGACTTTAATATTTGCTTATATTTTATAATAAACATATCTTATGATAGACAATAGAATAAACAAACGTAAAGTAATATTTTTAAATAAGTTTTTACGTCGCAAATATAAGTTTTGCTCGAAGTAATCAAATTCTTCGATTTTTTATGTTACACGTCACGCTTTGAAAGGGGTGGTTTTTCCATTAAATTTTAACCGAAATTCGGGACTTTCCGGTGTTTCAGGTCCATGTAAAACTGCATGCAGACAGGTTCATGTATACAAAAACAGTTTCTAACAAGAAAACGATTCTCAATTAAATATGTTTCTTTAACTAGCGCAGCTTTCATTGATGATCCGGATTTTTCACGACTGGTCGCAATAACGTGCGCGACGTCACTACGCTATGACGTCCAACATAGACAACATTTTGAGAAAACATGACACAAAAGAAGAAAATGCAGGCGACCAGCAGTTTCTTTTTTTTTTGTCAATATTTTCTAAGCTAGATCTATATTGTTCATAAATCAAATCTTTGTCAGCATCCATGATTTTGTCGTCTGCAGCAACTTTCTGATTAGACCACTTCAATAATTTGTTGTTTGAGAAAAGGTTAACCCTTTCCCGAACAGAAACATTCTAAATTAATCCAATATGATACATCTTGAATACGATAAAAAAGATGTTGATAAAAATAGGACATGTTTAAATTTTAGTTCTGAGAATATTGAGACAAAAGAAGAAAATGCTGGTTCAGTATTATCTTGATTTGTCTCAATGACCTCCAAAGCATCTACTATTAGGAACATCAAAATCAGGGCCGCGTTTTACTAACATAGATTTTTGCAAAAACCTTGAAACAACACATCTGATTGAAAGAGAAATCATAACAGTAACTATTCGGCCAATCAAATGTGTTGTTGTTTCAAAAATGTTCGTAAGTTCGTTAGTAAAACGCGACCCTGGTCTTGTTTTGGGAAAGAGTTTAACCAATTCGTCTAGCTAGAAACTAATAACAACATGTTTCTCACATGGCCGCCGACGGTTAGGCCAGAAAACAAACAATAACGCCCCGTACAGTACATGTTCATTACGTGGTCAAGTGTTTAATCTACCACAAAGTCAAGAAAATAACTTAATATAGGATGTATAATCCGATATTACTAACTTGCCGAACTGCTTCGAAAACTAGTTTAAGGTATCCAACCCCTCATTAGCATCATAGAGCCAGAGGCGAAATTTGAAACGCGACAATAATTCCTAAACTGTCTTACATTTCCATTCCAAATACAAACATATAATAATCATTTTGAACGGTTTTGGATTTTGAAATATTTGACAAAAATGTTCAAAATTACTCATATGAATATACTTAGAATAAAATAATATTTGTAATTATTTTCTTCTTGAAGTATAATCTTGAAATCCGGCAAGGTGAATCAACTTATGTGAAGTGTATTTACAAGTATGTGTAATTTATGCATTTCGCATGTCAAGAAAGTGGTGTTTTTAATAATGATCTGTAAACGAGCAGCTAATAGTATTTGAGAAAAAGTTCAATCCAGATCAGCTTGGGTGTACACACAGTCTGATAAGAATCTGAGTTTTTTCTCTAGTACCTTCTTTATTCCCTTTAGCCGTTGTTGGACAACAGTATCCTAAGGCCTATTTTTATCCATGCTTTTAACAAAAAACTCGTAACTGCAGCTTGTTTTAAGCTGCAGTTACGAGGTGTTCGTTACAAGTGTTACGAATTGTGACAAGACATTTCTCAATTTTCATCAATGTTTTCTATCCTAAATGACAACGAAATGTGATATTTCGTTAACTTGAAAATGCTGCCTGAAACTTCCAATTTGAACATGTATAACTTTTTTTCGTTTGGTAATGGGAAGACATACCCATTCATCTTCTGATATTTTCCCGTCATAATTCTCGTCGGCATCGTCCTGCAATCGCCGCCATATTTCTTTGAACAGTTCATGAACTTTTATAAACCTTTCAGAACCAGGCTTCCAGCCGCTCATATCGCAGATTTTCTACAAGGAAAAATAACAAAAGAAAAAGAAATAACATTGGTTCGGTTCGAAAATGCCGTAACTACAGCTTTGCAAACGGAACAACTTAAGGGTTGCCCCAATAAGTACCCCAGCTTCGCTGGTGACTAAAAAACCACCACCACCACCTCCACCACCACCACCACCAACGACAACTAAAAAACATTGAACATTGTATGTCAACATTTCCCAAGTTTTGTATTTAATTGCTATTCAGGATGCAGAAAATTGACTTCGCAACCTTCTTCAAAATATAAGACAGCAAGCATACAAACACTGAAATTATTATGCATTGTTCTAAACGTGACAAGTAAAAATCTTTATTTCTATGAAAGAAATTCTGAGACGACGAGGAAGCAATACATCGTCGCTTTTCAATGAAAACCTCTTAACTGCAGCTTATTTAAAGCTGCAGTTACGAGGTTTTCGTTGAAAAGCAGAGATATAGGTTAAGTTGTAAAGTCCTGAATATCGCATTATTATTATATCTTTCATTTTATTCATTGGAATTTAGATATAATTCACATTTGATGTTTTATCTATCATTTTCATTACAACTGTCTACGAAACAATATGTTAAGTTGATTTCTTAAGACTCGGTTACACGCACAACTCCAAATACATATTACACCCGGAGAATGTCCAACAAAAGTCCCCCATGCAGCATAATCATTTTGGACGTACCGTGCGTAATCACGGAGGTCAATCACGTGACTCAGAATCTCTGCTTTAAACCGAATTGAAAACGGTCCCGTATTAACAGAATTAGTAAAGGTTTTTTAAAATTGTTGTATCACGTGATTACATATCGTGGTAATGTGGGTGGACGTGATTTGAACGTGAAAACGGTGGATAATCACGTGATACGCAAATTTCAGAAAATCTTCAATAACTTTGTTGATAGATCTACTTGACCAATTTGAATTCGGCTTGAAACAGAGAAAGTTGGAAAATGCCAGAAATAAGCTGGACGTGTTGGATTTTTGAAAAATCAACTGATAAAAAAGTTATTGAAGATAAAGCAAAATTTTGGCTTATCTTCAATAACTTTTTTATCAGTTAATTTTTCAAAAATCAACCACGTCCATCTAATGCGTGACGTCTGTCCACATTCTCTGCTTCAAACCGTATTCAAATCGGTCCAGAAATTACAAAATAATTGAAGATTTTCTGAAAATATTGTATCACGTGATTATCCACCGTGATGAAGTTATGTGTGAATAGGCCTTTAGACAAGAAGAAGTATTTCACCAGCAACTGGAATTTCAAGTAGGTTACGAGGGCGGATCCAGGATTTTTTTCCAGGGGGTCCAAGCCCAAATTTTTTCCAGGGGGGGGGGGGGGGTCCAAGCCCAAATTATGGATTGAAATGCAGTAAATATGTAACATTACACTAAATTTATATAGTCAAAATTAAATTTTCGGTCAATGTCAGGGGGCCCGGACCCGCCCCCGCCCCCTCTAGATCCGCCATGAGGATTTTGGCTTATCTTCAATAACTTTTTTATCAGTTAATTTTTCAAAAATCAACCACGTCCATCTAATGCGTGACGTCTGTCCACATTCTCTGCTTCAAACCGTATTCAAATCGGTCCAGAAATTACAAAATAATTGAAGATTTTCTGAAAATATTGTATCACGTGATTATCCACCGTGATGAAGTTATGTGTGAATAGGCCTTTAGACAAGAAGAAGTATTTCACCAGCAACTGGAATTTCAAGTAGGTTACGAGGGCGGATCCAGGATTTTTTTCCAGGGGGTCCAAGCCCAATTTTTTTCCAGGGGGGGGGGGGGGGGTCCAAGCCCAAATTATGGATTGAAATGCAGTAAATATGTAACATTACACTAAATTTATATAGTCAAAATTAAATTTTCGGTCAATGCCAGGGGGGCCCGGACTCGCCCCCGCCCCCTCTAGATCCGCCCATGAGGTTACCTGTCTTGCTAGGTCAAAATCTTTCCATTCTAAACTGCCATCTCTGTTAAGATCTGAAATCAATTACGGAAACGCTTTAACCCATTACCAAACAAGACCTTTTTTTGACGTCCCTGATAGAAAAAAGCTTAGGAAAACATTGAGACAAAAGAAAAAATACAGATGATCAGCAATTCTCCTTTTGGCAGAATATTTCGTGTACTTAATTGCACACAAATCTTCTATTTACAATTAACCTTTTTGAAACCTGCAGCAGCTTTCAAATAGGAAATTAAAATAAAATAGTTTTAAAATAGATAATAAATAGTTAATAAATAGTAATAAGTAAACAAGGTATGATTAATATATTGTAAATACTGTACATTCCTATCAAATTTGATTCATTAATTGCTATTAACAAACAAGAATAACAGCAAAATAATTAAACCAATAAACAAATCTGGAATTCTGGCGGAGAAAAGAGTAACATTATCATTTTGACTTTTTGGACCAACCTAGCTCCAGATCGGCAATCCCGTACATTAATCCCATCTTTGTCAACATTCGTTATGGTGTCGGATTGATGATGAGCCAATCACTTACCGAAAAATGTTCTATACTCATGTAGCAGTTTCTTCTTTTGAAAGTCCGATAACTCCGGGTTAAACAGGCCCAACACTATACCCATTGATCTCCCTTTTCTTTTGAACGCGTCCGCAACTGAAAACATTTTAAAATAAACAAGATGTATTTGTGGAACACGAATGCCCCTGACATTGCCAATATTATAGGCTGATTCTGATGTTTTATGGCTTTTTAAAAATGAATAATTTCATTTTTAAAAGCCATAAAACATCAGAATCAACCCATAATATAAGAACACGGAGCTCCCAAGTACAAAATACCAAAACAATACAGTAAAATAGCAACAATGCAAAAGTCTATAGGCCAGTCACGATATTTTGACACATGTATATTCTGTTTTTATTCGGGAGACAGGGCGGAGCCTAGTAAACGGTTGATTACATTTAAGCTTGAGGAGAAACAGCTTTCTCGATAAGCGGTAAATCGTCGATAGTATACACCCTGATACAGTTCCAAATTTTTAACCGTGACCTGCGCATGAAGTGAGCAAACAAAAGGTCACGTGGTCTTTTTACTATATAATTCATTGTGCGAGTCGTTATTTTCGCGCGAGCAATTTTCATTTATTCTGCCTAAGTATTAAGAATATTTTATACAGTCATTTGCGTTAATTATTAGAGTTTTCAGTTACAGGAATATTTTTGCAACTTTGATTGAAAAAAAGAGATTTTTTGGCTTGTAATCATTCGTACCCTGTCTCCATCGCCCATTACCACCATGCAAGTTCAGGATGAGCTACTGCTTTTGAAAACCATATAAAAAGAATTTTGCAGGAGCAAGTGAGCTCCTTAGTACTGTCCAAATGTGGGCGGTAATATTTTGCATGTGTTTGTGCTCTAGATTAGAGCCAATAATGGACAGGTCACAGGATGGATTCCCAGCCGCGGAGCGTGGACAATTATAAATTAACTTATTGCTGAAATATTGTTGAGAGGCGTTAAATTAAAAAAAAGAAACGAAAAGAAAAATGTTTTAAACTTTTACCAAACAAGATATGTTAATGTTTTGACTGTCAAGGGCGGATCCAGGATTTTTTTCAAGGCGTGGGGGGTGAGGTCTAGCCCAAAAGATGTCTTTAAATTTGTGAATTTTGTAATGTTAGATACCATACTAACGCTGTGCAGTCAAAATTCGATTTTCGACCTATTCAAGGCGGGGTCCGGACCCCTGACCCCCTTTTAGATCCGTCTTTGACTGTCTTACAGAGATTGTTTCAAAAATCATTTCAAGGGGCAAAATAATGAATTACTTTTAATCAGCATTTTCTCCTTTTGCCTCAAGGTTTTCGTTACTATATTACTATATTTTTCATGGGGGTCCAAGCCCAATTGCCGGGGGGGGGGGGGGTCCACGCCCAAATGATGACTTAAATGTGTTAAATTATATATTGACGCTTTAATTATATAGTCAACATTCAATTTATGGCTGATTCCGGGGGAGGGGAGTGCGGACATCCCGACCCCCCCCCACTCTAGATCCGCCCTTGCACTTAAAAAAAACCTACTTTCATGATACCCATTCTGTTATCTGCAAGAGCTTCCAAATTGAATCAGGTGCCGTTTAGGAAAGGGTTAAGCCGCTGTCAAACTTGAAAAGTCTAAATAATTTGTCGTTTGGGAAATGGGCTTTAACAGCTATGTTTTTATTATCAAATTGATCTACCATAATGAATTATCTTTCTTCATAAACCTTTCGGCACTGACATAACCATCTTCACACTGAAAATGGCATGTTTCGTACTTTTTTTTGTTGGGGAAGGGGGTTTGTAACGTGAATATGACAGTTTAACCTTGCGGCTAGGTCCTCGAAAGATCCGAGGATACTACTTTTTCGGAGGGTCAAAAATGACTTAAAAACCGATAAAGGCCATAAATGGAAGTCAGTCAATGATATCCCGTCGAGATTCACAGAGGAATCATCACTAAACGGTGTGTGATTCCTCTTAAACTTCTTCTTTCCTCCGTTCATTTCCATTGTACGTTGGATGCTTTACTCACATTTGGGTCAGAGCCTCGATCTGGCATCAAAAAGTGTTACTATTTTTAGTAACAAATTGGAAGTGTATTTGGGTGTATTGCGAAACATTATAACTACAGTGTGAATCAAGCTGTAGTTACGAGGTTTTATAACGACACATTTTACAATCGCACATTCTTTCAATTTCGAAATGCGTTCATGCTCGTGCCGCACGTTTTTCTGTTATATCGACCAAGGTATAGAGGAGTAAACTCGTCGAATAACCTCTTTGCTTAGCCACACCCTGAAAGGTGAATAAAAACGGAATAAATGTTTATAAAATTATCTTTGTAAGAGACAACTCCAAACAATAATTGTATTTTTGTATTGTGATGGTTCGAATCTTGTAGGTGTTTTTAACTGCATTTTGCGAACCAACACATGTATTATACATTCAAAGTTAAACGAGAATCGATACAAATATTTTGGTTTATTTTAGGGTTGAACAGGTACAGTGAATCTATTATAGAGGAAAATAATTGACCCGGCAGAGTGACCTTAACTGTTCACAAAAATGGAAAAGTTTATTTTCCAGTTTAGATGGGAATGGTACGTCGCTAATTTACGTAAAGGCGTGCACTGTATCCGTTATACAACATTGTGCCGCCATGTGAAAATAAGATTTTATCTAATCTAGTCAAATAAAAAATGTTAAGCTACCGTGGTCCATATGGATCGAAATTTTCAGTAGAGCTAATCATTGAAATAGGCGTAATCTCCAAAAAATGAAAATATTTAAACACAGTTCACATCCTGGTCATACCGGACAGATGTCACAGGCTGACCAGGATCGGCGTTTTTGCACATTCAGTTTACCAATTACCATTTTAAGATGACACGACAAATGTATGCACGAGAAAATACTGTTAAGCCGTTGAACAATATGATTATTAGCTGTAAATAGCGAAGCATGCGAAGTATTCGGCAAATCACGAGGGGTTCCGGTATACCTATTACCCCTGGACGATAAGTCTGTTGACCTTTCCGCTTGATCTGCTCTGCCGGGTCAAATCTCTCCGTCTATATAACTGTAGACTTGTATACAAACACTTTACTTCTTGTTGTTGATAAATGGCCAAACACAAACAACTTTCTCTTTTGAGAATAAACGAGTTTGGACATTAATTCTCTCGTATACCTCACGATAAATGGTTTGGTAAATGTTAAAACTATGTATTTGTTTTTAGTGTTTGTATACAAGTCTACAGTTATAACCGATAGACTATATCAGTGTGTATAAGTTGTTACTATAAATAGTCAAATATACATCCTGTCTCCCCTCATTTCCGTTATCGGTCTAGTCCCTTATTAGTAAAAGCTTTTGAATCGTTTATAGAATTGTATAGGAAATTTAAATAAAGAAAAGTATTTCGTCTTGTTTATGTGCATAATTCCAACATATCATGACTGTAGGGCCTACTAAAGTACCATGTAATTGCGGATCACAGTTATTGACAAATCTTTGAATAATAAAACAAAACAAAACCAACAAAAAAAGCTGACTATTTGCTAAATATTGTACTCTTCATCGATATATGTCGCGGCATTCATAAAATGTTCTTTAAAACACTTTCCTTTGCAATATCTGATTCTTAAAAGAAAAGCATAAACAGAATGAAAAAAAAAAAAAAAAAAAAAAAACTCTCAATGGCAGATTGTTTTAAGCTGCACTTACGAGGTTTTTGAGCGGCGACGATATTAGCACTTTCTTCCCTTCCCGATATTTTCTTGTACTATAATATAAAAATTTCCTTTTATTCGTTTTGACATTCTGTCATCTATTTCCAGAAACAGATTTAAATCTACGGAGCTCTTTCCTTTGGTGTATGACTTTAAAAAAAAACCCAAGCCTTTTTGTACTTTTTTTCAACATTGAACACAATCGGCCAGAAAAACAAACTTTTGACATTTTGGACATTCCCTATGTTTCCTGTACTTCAAATTTCACTTTTTTAACAATGATAAGCCTTTTCTTGTGTGACGCGAACCATATACAAACAATCTCCAATATTTGTTGAATATAAATAGCTACTAAATAGAGAAATATCGGTCTTTTTGTTAACTGTTTTAACGACGATAATAGTTGCATGACATTGTTTTAACCCTTTCATAAACAAGAGCGGATTTTGACGTTTCCAAGAGAAATAATGCTGGTATTAAATCAGCATTTTCTTTTTTTGCGTTATTATCTAAGCTTAGATATACACAACTTATCAACATCCATTTTGGCATATACAGCAGTTTCCATGCATTGATGCACGAAAAAGCCCCCCCCCCCCCCCCCCAAGAAAACACTTTAATTAGCCCTTTATTTTTTCCAAATTCGGAGGATCGGGGCCGTGGGACCCATCCCTAGATCCTTGCGTGGGTTTGTTCTAAACTTACGGATCCAACTTTGTCAATTCATTTTCAGCTTTTACATGTTCCAGCCAAGTTTAATCTGATGTAGATATGTAGGCTGATCAAGAAATGAAGCTATTTGAATATTTTGAATTATTCATGTAGCAACGGGTTGCCTAACATTTGAATTTGGATCTTGAAAATAGTTAATGGTTGTAATTCCCCGCTTTGTGGCATGTTAACCCATTACTATACGGCAAAATTTTGAATTGTTCCAAATTCAAAGATGATGCAAACGACAATTCCAAGTGAATGTTATTTTATATTTTTAGTCTTTTTGTGTAGAAAACATTGTGGGAAATGAAGAAATTGCTTGTAACAAGCAATTTCTTCATATTCCACATTTTTTTCTTCAAAAGCCTTTATCTCGAAAGGCGTCAAATAGTGTCAATGTTTGGAAATGGGTTAATTTAATCAAAATTTTATCCTTAACCCATTCCCAAAATTAAACTCCTTTGAAGACTCTTACACAAAAATATCTTTGGAAATATGAGAGGCAAAATGAAGCAAAAGTGCATTATCAGCACTTCCCCTTTTCCAACATCTTTTCCGTCCCCTTTTCCAACATCTTTTCCGTAGTATAAAACACAAAATTCTTTTTAGAATATAATAATTTGTCGTATGGAGTGTCTTAACATTTTGACCAGTCTGAAATTAGGTTGTTTGGGAAAATGTGAATGCTTGATAAGTAAACAGAGGCAGGCGCGTTCTTTCGAGCGAGATTTTCTAAGATTAGGCCTACTTAAGATGGTTTAGATTAAGTGGTTTTAATACATAGATTATGACCGAGGTGTTCAAAATGCTCCATACGATTATTTGTATGAAGTATGGAGCATTACCATGGCACCATGGAGCATTCGGAACAACTCGGTCAATTATCTCTTAAATTGTTTCTACGGAGTTAGCCGAAGGGTTCCGCACGAAGTATAGGGGATTATTAGGGTAATGTCGCTTCCTATTGAGCCTCTTAAAAATGCTCCAAAGAACGCTTTATTTAGGAATCTCAAGATATCTCAAGAAATATCGCTCTAAAGAACGCGTATCAGATAAAATGTGTCACATATTTATAGTCTATGGAGTTTAACGTCATTTCAATCATTTTTCAGTGATGCCACGGTTGCAACGCCAGGTTCACCTAACATTGATTTCCTCTTTGGCAAATTAGAGTCACCAGCTGTTCAGAATCTATAGGCCTACATCAGAATGTAATTTCAATATGCAAAACAGTATGGCCATATGTTTCCACTTTGTTAAAAACATGAATATTGATCAAAGTATATAATGTACGGCGTCCTAGCTGTGACACTGTATTGATTGGAACACGAAAAACGAATTGATCTTTTTTGTACGTTGCTATTATCAAGGCAGATAATCATATGACTTAAAATTTCAGAAAATCTTCAATAACTTTGTAAATACTTGATACATTTTAAGTCGGTTTGAAGCAGAAAATGTGAGAAAATGCCAGGAATAAGCTAGACGTGTTGGATTTTTAAAAGATCAGCTGATGAAATTTTGGTTGATCTTCAACAGCTTTTTTATCAGCTAACTTTTGAGAATCCATTACGTCCATCTAATGCGTGATGTCCGTCCACCGTCTATGCTCCAAACCGAATCCAAATCGGCCTCGTTTTAACAAAATTATTGAAGGATTTCTGTTTTTTTGTATCACGTGATTTTCAACCGTGTTTTTATAACATTTTATCATTGTACACACAGAAAGTGAGCCAACAAGACGTTTGTAGGCCTATTATTTTTTTTAATTTGATCTGGCGCTTACCTTTATGCAAATCAGACATATTTGTATCGGACATATCGAAAAGGCTTAAATCTTAGTAGCCTACATTGATTTAATATAAAGAGTGCAAGAAAATACGATTGATTTTGCTGGAAGATGAAACAAGAATTTTCAAGTCGAAAAGGACAAAAATGCCGCTAACATAAATGTCAGGATAATGAATTTGTGCATTGATGATGGAATTACTGTCACAAAAGCAGGTGCAGAGTTCCATATGAATATCAACGATTGGATAAGTGATACAACACTTCCACGTTCATTCCATATTATTACGATGGATAATCACGCGATTCAGAATTTCAGAAAATCATCAATATTTTCGATAATACTTGACCAATTTAAAATCGGTTTGAAGCAAAGAAGTGGGAATATGCAAGGAATAAAGAGGACGTGGTGGATTTTTGTAAAAATAACTGATGAAATTTCGGTTGATCTTCAATAACTTGTTTATCAGCTGATTTTTCAAAAAAAAAAAAAAAAAAAAAAAAAAAAAAAATCACCATGCCCATCTAATGAGTGACGTATGTGTCCACCTTCTCTGCTTCAAATCGAATCTAAATCGGTCCAGTATTAACAAATCTATTGAAGATTTTCCTAAATTGTTGTATCATGTGATTATCTACCGTGATTATACAAAGCACTGCGTCGACGGCCATGTATTCGTGACCTACAAATACAATCCATCAGGTAAGCTCCTCCTAAAACGTCATAATTTCAATGTTTTTAGAAGTGAAAACTTTGAAAACATTGAGAGAAAACAATTAATGTTGACCAGGTTTGTTTGTTCGACATGCTAGCATGGGATTTACACAAACAGTAAATCAATCACAGAAAATTAACTTATATTTACATATAGAAATAGAGTTGCTTTACCTATGTTATACCTTATCCGGGGATCTGGATTAAAATCTGGAGCAGCAAATGCACTTTTTAGCTACACACATATATATATATTCATAAAGTGCATTTACGTGGATCGTACAAAGTTCGAAATATGTGGGTAAATATTCAATTTCAACGCAGTTTATTTTATAAACACTAAACAAGAGAAAATGGTCTTTTTCCCATTTCCAAAACGGCAAAATTTTAGGGCGATCCAATTTGAAAGCTGCTGCAGACGACAAAATCAATGTTGATAATGATAGGTTTTGTGTTTTAAATTGCTCAGAAAATATTGAGGTAAAAGGAGAAACTGCGGGAATCAGCAGTTTCTTCTTTTGTCTCAATGTTTTCCTAAGTCTTTTCTATTAGATACGTCAAAACCAGGTCTGGTTTGGGATAGGGTTACGGCGTTTGAAAATTGGTATTGAAGACCATCATCGACCCAGATCAGCCTGTGTAAAATGCACGCAAATAATTAGTAGGCTAGTATTGGACACTGTGAACAATCACGTGACTCAGATATTCAGAAAATCTTCAATGATTTTGTTAATACTTAACCGATTTGAATTTGCTTTGATGTAGAGAAGGTTGGTAAATACCCGGAAAAATGAGTACGTGGTAAATTTCTGAAAATGAAATGATAAAAAGGTTATCGAAGGTCAACCAAAATTTTGGTTGATCTTCACTAACTTTTTTCATCAGCTGATTTTTCAAAAACTCACTACGTCAATCTAACGAGTACGGATTTCCCACCTTCTCTGCTTCGAACCGAATACGAATCGGTCCCGTTTTAACAAAATTAATGAAGATTTTCTGAAATTGTTGTATCACGTGATTATCCTCCGTGATTGGGCAATGTACGCAAATACTATGAGGGCATTTGTAGGCTATAGCAACATTAACCCGGGACATCTGCATATGTAATGACCCCACTTCGGCAATGTTGTGTTTAAGACGCTCAACTAACGAACTTTGCACACGAAAATTTAAGTTGTCCCTGGTTAATTCTGGTGGAGTATATAAATACTAACTTTGATTTTTTCACAAATCAAATCGAATCTTCAAAAAGCAAATTTTCGTTACGTATCAATATTCTGCATGATTCGAAACATCGTCACTGCAATTGCGTTAACCCTTTCCACTACTAGGCTAATCTGAATATCGAGAAGATGCAAACGATTGAAGAAATTTTAGAAAAAAGGCCGACAACATGTGTATTTTCAAGTAGAGAAAACATTTTCTTCATTTCACTGAAATTTTGCAACGTTTCCCCCCTTAAAAGACGTCAAAACAGACGTAGCTTTGGAAAGGGTTATACGTAAGCTGAAGTTACGATGTTGTGCCACGCAAAAAACGACATAAAATTCACAATCTAGTGATTAATGCAATATATTTCACAAATCCCGTATTTATCTACACAAATGATATCAAAATTTCCAAACACGACTAGAGTGACGGTCACAGCTGTTTCAAATGTGTCACGTGATGGCGACATCCGGTGATGGTTTCCGGGCATAACTTCTTTCTTGTATTGATCAGAATCTCGTGACAAATAATGTCGCTTTTCAACAAAAACCTCGTAACTGCAGCTTGTATCAAGCTGCAGTTACGAGGTTTTTGTTGAAAAGCAGCGATAAGCTTTTTGTGATGACATTTTTGGACTTGGTTGGAGGAATACTGCTCTATCCATTATATGATATCATTGTTACTTTTTTGTTAATCAAACCCCTTTTTTGTGGGTACTCATTGGAATCGTCTCATCAACGCTTTATTGATTTTGAAATAAGAAATTTAGAATGACTTTACCCCACTTAGGTTGCTCTGTATCTTATATTCAATTTTTTCCTAAACCAGACCTCTTCAAATCAAATCAGTCGTTAAAGCCGCGTTCCCATTGTCGACCAAATCAACTCGATCAACTCGATCGCCTACATTCCCCGACCAAACCCGATTAAACTCGATCAAATGTATTTACACGACTTCTTCTTTATTTCTTGTCGATTAATTCCCGATCAGTTCTGCCGATCACGCTCGATCGTCTCCATCACTCTTGCCGACCAAGATCGATCAGTACTCGATCGCTTGATCGAGCTTGTTCGAGTTAATTTGGTCGGCAATGGGTTTGAGTTTGGGTTTATTGGGGTTTTACGCCGTTTTCTATTGCCAGGGTCATATCGCGGCGGCTGGAGCACCTACCCATGGATTCCTGTTGTATCTCAAACCAGTAGGCCTACTACCACAACACCCTTACCGAGCCTCCAGCTGCTCGCCCACTTAGGTTAACGATTTCAAAGCCATTGGTGGGTGTTGGTCGGCAATGGGAACGCGCCTTTATCCCTTTCCCAAACAACAAAATTTTGGACTACTCCAATTTGAAAGAAGTTGCAACAGACGTCAATTTCAGCTGAATAAAATTTAGATTTTTGATATCTTTTTGGGTAGAAGACATAGTGGGAAATGAAGAAACTGCTTGTCACATGCAATTTCTTCATTTTCCACAATGTTTTCAAAAGTCATTATCTTGTTGGGAGTCAAAAGGCGTCAAAAAGGCGTGTGGTGATGGGTTAAAGACAAAACACTTCGAGTATCTTCGTGCGTCATCCGTGGAAAGGGAAACTGACGATGGTAACCTTCGTCAATTTCCGAGCGTGATCCGTTGTCACGGATGACACCCGAAGCTGCACGAAGTGCTTGATATCTAATGCACGGTGTATAATCACATGACTTAGAATTTCCGATAATCTTCCATGGGCAAATCTAGAGGGGGGGGGTCAGGGCGGTCCGGTTCCCCCTGGCATTGGCCAAAAATTTAATTTTGACTATATAAATCTAGTGTAACATTGCATATTTACTACATTTTAAGGCATAATTTGGACTTGGACCACCCCCCCCCCCCCCCTGGGAAAAAATATTGGGCTTGGACCCCCTGGCAAAAAATCCTGGATCCGCTCTTGTCTTCAATAACTTTGTCAATACTTGACCAATTTGAATTCGGTTTGCAGCAGAGAAGGTGGAAAATGTCAGGAATAACATGGTCGTGGTAGATGTTTAAAAATCAACTGATAAAAAAGTTATTAAAGATAAACCAAAAATTTGGTTTATCTTCAATAACTTTTTTATCGGTTGATTTTTCAAAAATAAACCACGTCCATCTAATGCGTGACGTCTGTCCACATTCTCTGCTTCAAACCGAATTCAAATCGGTCCCGTATTAACAAAGTTATTGTAGATATCCAGTAATTATTGCATCACGTGATTATCCACCGTGTAATGATGGACTGAATACCTTTTGACAATACTGTTTGCGTGTTGGAATATTTTGATCGGCTCGTTCTATAGTGATATACCACCATTTTATTAGATAAAACACGCAGAATAACAATGCTGGCACGGATTGAGTTTTTGTAACATCATAACTATGTCAAACACTTTATGGCATCTCGTAACGAATATCTAACCCTTTTCCAAACAGCCCAAATGATATAATAATAAACTAAACTGATACTACATTCAACAATCAAATATGTTACAATTGACCAAATGGATGATGTAAGTGTTTGTGTGCTATGTAGTGCAGAAAATATTGAGGAACAAGAGCTGTCCGAAGACAGCGCGCTCGACTTTCTAAGTTGCTTAGTATAAAGGGGGCATAACTCCAAATATAGTGGGGCCAGGGTCATGGGCCCTGGTAGTAAAGTAGAAGGTGTGATGGTGAATACGTATTCGGAGTTTGAGTTGAATCCCTTTGATAGTATGGAAGTCATTGATGTTTGAAAAAACGTTAACCTTTGTTGCAACGCCGACGCCAACGCCAACGCCGACGCCCGGGTGACAGTATAAGCTCTCATTTTCTTCGAAAAGTCGAGCTAAAAACGAGAAAATGCTGATTATCACAGGTCCGTAGGAAGCAATTTTTATATTGGAGGATTGAGGGGGTGGGGCTCAAGCCTGTGTCCGGGCCAGTGTCTGAATATTGCAGGGGCTAAATTAGACTTCTCCTAAGTTTTCAGTGCAATGTAAGGAAAATTCGGCACTTTTGCCCGCAATCGTCCCCCGTTCCTACGGGATGTATCAGCCTTAATTTTTTCACTCTAAATATCTTCAAACCCTTTTCAATTAGGGACATCAAAACAAGACCTTGTTTGGGAAAGGATTAGCGTCACGAAACATAATACTAATGATGCTTTTCAACAAAAACCTCGTAACTGTAGCTTAAAACAAGCTGCAGTTACGAGGTTTTTGTTGAAAAGCGACGTTATACTAATGATGCTTTGTACCGAGGCCATAACCTAGCAAATATGGTCGCTATAATTTTTCCTTGGTTAGATTTATCATGCTTTAACCCTTTCCCAAACAAGACCTGTTTTTGACGTCCCTAATTGAAAATGCTTGGGAAAACATTGAAACAAAAGAAGAAACTGCTGATAACCAGCAGTTTCTCCTTTTGTCTCAATACTTTCTATGCCATATTTTACACAAATCCCTTCCTTTTTAACATCAATTTTGTTGTGTAGAGCAGCTTTTAAAAAGCACCAACCTACAATTTTGTTGTTCGGGAAAGGGTTAAACCTTTCTCAAATTTCGGACTATTCCTATTTGGCATAAGTTGCAGATGACGTGAATTGAAGTTTGTGCTTATGTCATTTGTATACCATTATACCTCAGACAATGTTGAGGCAAAGGGAGAAAATGCTGATTAACACCATGTTTGGGAAGCGATTTTTGCAAACTTTGCTTCTCTATGCAGTCGCCTTTCTCTGCACTTTACAATTCTCTGCATACCACACAACACCTTCCGGTCCTCCTCACTATAAATAGTTCTATCAAAAGCAAAGTTTTGTGAGGTAACAGTCATTCGAATATTCAATATGTAAGTCTGAAGTTATACATGTAGATATTGAATTGTGTGACTGAAAATGAAACATTCGATTAATCATGTCAAATAGATGCATGGAATCAAAGTATTCAAGGTATTCAAATGGATAATCAAAGTACCTAATCAAATAACTCTATGAATCAAAGTATTCAAGGCATTCTTGAAAATGGATAATCAAAGTATCTAATCAAAGTACTCTACGAATCAAAGTATTCAATATATTCAAATGGATAATCAAAGTACAAGCTACTTCTGGACAGGCCTACATTATTAACAAATTTGCTTCCCAACAGTACTTTCAGTACTTTGATTTTCCTTTCCACTTATGTTTCCCCATGTCCTTTCTGTTAGAGGCTTCATAAACGTCACTGTTTGGCATTGAATAATGAATATTGTAGTATCTTATGGTGACATTTTTAATGTAGTTGAGAAAAGGTGAATTAGCAAATAGAGTAAAAGCGATCAGCATGTCCTCCAATTTTCTCATTGTTTGTCCTTAACTCTTTCCCAAACAAGACCTGGTTTTGACGCCCCTTATAATATGATTTGCGTGGGAAAGCATTTTGAGAAAAAGAAGAAATGCTGATAATCGGCATTTTTTCCTTTTGCCTCAATGTTTTTAGCTATGTCATTCACCAATTTTACTAAGTAACATCCATGATTCCATCTGTAGCCACTTTCAAATTGAACCATTCTAAAATTTTCTCTGAGAAAGGGTTTAACCCTTTACCAGACGGAAAAATTTTGGACTATTCCAATTTCAAAAATGATGCAGACGACAATTTCAAACTGGTGAAGCGTCAAAAATCTTTCCATTATATGTTAGAAAACATTGTGGAAAAAGAAAAAATGCTTGTCACAAGCATTTTTTTTCATTTTCCACAATTTTTTCCAAAGCCTTTCCTTGTGAGGGAGTCAAAAGGCGTCACTGTGCAGAAATGGGCTAAACTTTGCTATGCAAGTGTAAGATGCAGGTTAATTGATTGCAGTTTACCATCTCCTTCAAGTGCTACAGTCATATTACGGCGGCTGCAGCACTTAACCATGGATTCCTGGTATTCCCCTCGCCAGTACCACCACAATATCAATTTCGAGCCTCTGGCTGCTCTCTCACATAGATGATTCCCAACCATTGGTGAGATACAAATTACTTTGTCAAATGTCAGAATGGACACTGGCCGAGCTGGGGATTGAACTCAATAACCCTGGGTTGACAGGCTCCGACGTTACGACTGAGCTATCCGGGATCGGTTCTGCAGAAAAGTGTTAGCCCACATTCACCACGACAGGGGTTAACCCTTTCCCAAACAAATTTTTAGTGTGGTCAAATTTGAACAACAAAGTTCCTATTTCTATAGGTAAAATTTGTGAATTACAAAGCACAGAAAACATAGAGGCAAAAGGAGAAAATGCTGGTTATCAGCATTTTCTCCTTTTGCTTCAATGTTTTCCCAGACATATTCTATTGGGGACGTAAAACCGGGTCTTGTTTGGGAAAGGGTTAAGGTTTTGTCACGAACTTCCCATTAATCAGAGAAGATGTCTTGCCTAACCAGAACTCGTTAATCCTTTCCCAAACATGACTTTGTTTTGACGTCCATAATGGTCGGGATTGGGAAAATATATAGGCAAAAGAAGAAAAAGACTGATAATTAGCGTTTTCTCCGTTTACATAAACGTTTTCTGTGCTATATTATTCAAAAAGTTTACCTTTAGTAACATTCATTTTGTAGTCCACAGCAGCTTTCAAATTGGACCACCTTAATCTCGTCGTTTGGGAAAGGGTAAATCCTTTCCAAATCCACACATTCTTAGAATGGTCCTTTTCAAAAGCTGCTACAGACAACGAAAATTCTGTTTACATTTTAATATTATTTGTTTAATACACTGGACAAACAATATTTAGGTAAAAGACAGAAATGCTGGCCATCAGCATTTATTTCTTTTTTTCGCAATATTTTCCAAATCCTGTTTTATTAGGAATGTTTAAACTCAGAATTGTTTGGGAAAGGGTTAAATGTGATTCTGCAGAATTTGGCTTCATAGTGGGTTGTTGAAATGAAAAACACGCAAACCCAACTCAATAATCGGTGCAAAATGGACGAATGTTTTCCATCTCCGAAAGCATTGTTTGGAAATTAATCGCAATTTTTAAAGTTTTCTCAAATTTTACATTTTTAAAATAAGATATTTCAAATATTTGAAAAAAAAATCAAGTGGCATGCAGGACTAATTAAAATTGATATACTCTAAAAACAGAAATATTCGTTCAAATGAGTAGAACAAATCTAGAGACGGTGCAAAAATACCGAAAATCAACATGTTCCTTTCCCCTTCAATAATTTCCAAAGGCATTTCAAACGATTTTCTTTCAAAAAGATATTTAGAAACAAATCCATCAAATAATAAATTCATGAATAGATTTTTTTCTAATATTTTGTGGTAGAAGATTCGAAGTTTTATCAATGCCGTCGTACCTAACGCTAATTGAAAATTATCATAAGTGAACTCATTCTTTTTCCATAATGTTTTTGTATTGCCATAACCCCCTAAAATTATCAAGATTCTTACAAATGAACTTGAATTCATAGTGTACTACTTTCATAAAATTAAATATGGGCTAGTCTAAAATGTTGTCGACTAGTAATAACCAAGCCCCAAAACAACTGCTTAATACTCCTCATTCAAAAATAAAGCAGATAACAAACTCCAGTGAATGAAAACTTACATTTTCGGTCTTTCTGTATTTAAAAAACACTGTGGCAAATGAAGAAATTGCTTGTCACAAGCAATTTCTTGATTTACCGCAATGTTTTCAAAAGCCTATTTTTCAAGGGCGTTAATATGTTGGACTGAGTTAATTGCTTAGATATTTCTATTGAACAGTTTTACCCATTACAGCTCAGCACTTAACGCCTTTTGACTCCATGACTAGAAAACGCTTGGGAAAACAATGTGGAAATGAAATGCTTGTTCCACAATATTTTCTGACCAAAAATGGAAATATTTTTTTTAAAATTTCATCAACTTGAAATTGTCATCTGCAACACCTTTCAAATTGGACAAATTCAAAAGTTTTGCCGTCTGGTAATGGGTTAAAGATCAGCATACCGTCGCATTTCAACGAAAACCTCGTAACTGCAGCTTAAAACAAGCTGCAGTTACAAGGTTTTCGTTGACAAGTAGCGATACCTTACCCTGGTTATAAAATATCCTGAATAAACTCATTAGTCCAGAGAGAGAAAAACAAAAACAAAAAAAGAGAGCGAATCACGGAGCGGTGATTGTGGGAAAATTAATCTAAACCCACGTCACGTATACAAACGTAATAACCCAATAATGCACATGAAGTGACGTCCTCTGACTCCATGTTTTGAGAAAAAGACATTTGGAAAACATTGTGGAAAATAAAGAAATTGCTTGTGACAAGCAATTTCTTCATTTTCCAAAATGTTTTCTAATACCAAAACGAAAATATTTCTGAAATTTCATTAACTTGAAATTGTCGTCTGCAACACCTTTCAAATTGGAGCAGTCGTCTGGTATTGGGCTACATTTCTTGATAGGGCCTACCTTACCCTGGTTATAGAATATCCTTAACACACTCATTAGTCCAGAGAGAGAAAAACAAAACCAGAGTGAATCACGGTGTGGTGATTGTGAGAAAATTAATCTAAACCCACGTCATGTATAGAAATGTAATAACCCAATAACGCACATTGACGTCCTCTGACTTCATGACTAGAAAAAGCTTGGGAAAACATTGTGAAAAATAAAGAAATTGCTTGTGACAAGCAATTTCTTCATTTTCCACCATGTTTTCTAACCAAAAAAGGAAGTATTGTTAAAATTTCACTAACTTGAAATTGTCGTCTGCAACACCTTTGAAATTGGAGCAGTTGTCTGGTATTGGGCAAAATACCTTACCCTGGTTATAAAATATCCTAAATAAACTCATTAGTCCAGCGAGAGAAAAACAAAACCAGAGTGAATCACAGATAAATTAATCTAAACCCGCATCACGTATAGAAACGTAATAACCCAATAATGTGGATTCTGAAATTCTGATGGACCTGGCACCACGCTCTGGGAGAAAAATGCTTGACCTTTTTTCCCCAGACGATATAATATAGGACTGATTAAAAGTAAAAGAGTGTAGGAAACTTGAATAGTTCCCTTGCTTTGGGGTTGGATTGAGTGAAGTTTTACATCCCACTCAACATCCAAGGTCATATGGAGACGGGACCCCGGTTTAAAGTTTCGTCAAAAAGACTGGAGATGCAGCGGATCGAACATGCGATCCCTGTAATTTCAAGCCCAGCGCGTTATCACTGCGCCACTTCCGCCCCATGTTGCTCGTAGGGTCTTGAGGTCCCTCTCGAAAATATTGACCTTACCTATTTTGTAAATATAATTTATGTTAGATACACAAAATCGGAATAATCGCAATGCTTATCAGGTCTGTGGCAGGTAAAGTTTTTGACACGGAGACAAATAGTGACTTCGTGCAACTTCTGTTTCGTTCGTTGCAACGGGGATTGACGAGGTTATCCGAATTTTGGCATCCATGATAACCTCGTTTAGTTCCGCTGTCAAGGAAAACGGCGAAGTCGGGGTCGAAATTGCACGAAAATTTGTATCTAATACCTTAACCCATTAAAAACTGCAACATATTGTCTCATATTTTTTCATGTTTCTGACTATCTCTCCTCAGGGGAAGTCAACACTCGAGCATATTTGGAAAAGGATTTGACACAATTAGGCCCTATTGGACAAAACAACAAGCAACAAGTCCGAGTTAATAACGAGGAAAATAAGGGAAATTCTAACACAATTAGTGACTTCTAGACCTGTCTGTGGATTGAATTATAAAATCAAATTAAGTCAGCCAGTCTGAATAAGTCGGTCAGTTTCAAATAATGATAGACTCTACCTCACTTTTTTCTATGAAAAGAACTGTCATGAAGCGGACAGATGCCTCTGAAGACAGGAAAACTTATATACTAATATACTAATATACTAATACACAACTTCATTGATCACTTTGTAAGATACAATCGCCGTTTGGTAAAACGTATCCCAGTCGTGTCGTAGTGCCTGGAACACTAGAACCATGAATACCTTCATTTTATCTGCCTTGTACTACCACGACATTCATTCCGAGCGTCTAGCTGCTCGATATCGAACCATTTATGGAAGACATTCGTCAGAAAGATTACTAGCCACTGTACAAATACAAAATCAAGTCCGAGCCACAAATTGCTCTACAAATCACATCAAATAAACTTGAAACTATATACATGACAATGTCAATTGTTGTATACCATTTCACTGCACATGTAAGCGTTTTCTCAAGATAATTAAAATTGCAATAATATGTCTATAGAGATCGCCGATGTAGATTCAATCAGAATTCTTTGAAGAAACCTGAAAGGTGGTCACCTAAGGATCATTTCTGTGAAGTTTGACTGATCCAGTAGTTTCTGAGAAGAAATTTTTTAAGGAAACGGTTGACGACCGGATGAACGCACGCCGGACACAGCGCCATGACGAAAGCACAATAGCCTGACGGCAAGTGGAGCTAAAAACCCTAAATCTAATAGACCTACATGTAATAGTCAGAGCCAGTCTAATATTTATGAATGCTATGCAAATATGTTGCGGCAATTAATTACGTAACATTAATCCTAAACAGTAACAGCTTGTTGTAGCTGACTTTTGTTACATTTCATTTTACGGTAAATACTGAACAAAATAAAATTTAAAGGGGGAATAACACTTTACATTTTACAAATTTTCCGAGAACTTCGTACAAAAAAATAAATATATATTATTAAAATATGGTCTTTAAATTGCATTTATGCCAAATCTTAGCTTTCTACCTTGTGTATTGGCTTAGATGTCGACGGATTTAAAACCCCATGATTTTTTGTCGGGGGGATAGTATTTACAATAATGGATCATATGGGGTTTTAAATCCGTCAACATCCTAGCCAATACACAAGATAGAAAGCTAAGATTTGGCATAGATGCAATTTAAAGGCCATATTTTCATACTACATATTTATTTTTTTGCACGAAGTTCTCGGAAAATTTGTAAGATGTTAAGTGTTATTCCCCCTTTAAAGGGTAATTTGATATTCCTGATATTTTTATATAAACTCTTTTGTTTCCTTAATACTCGTACTTTCCCTAATGATATCTTAATTCAAAGTCCGTTAAAAACCTTGTTTTGGAGTCCCTTTATACATGCGTATGAGTCTTGATTATGCTTCTGGGAAAAGTTTCAGCGCAGAGTTTTAAGCCTCTCTTACAACCCGTCGTGCGTCTTTATAAATAGTACGTCTTCGGAGATTTTTAAAACGCACGATTTATATGGACGCACGACGGGTTGTAAGAGAGGCTCAAAGAATTGGCCGGTCAATTCTTTGCTGCGTGTAGTCTGCGTTGTGGTTGCGTCCACCAAAATCGTACGTTGCACGTGCGTGCATCGCACGGCTATGCCTACATTTTAGACGCAGACCGCACGCAGGAGCACGTAGGCCTACGACCAGTTGTAAGAGAGGCTTTACGAATTTTAGATAATTATATAGAAAAAACCGTACAGGATAGTTTATTTTGAACAGTGTAGTAACTTTTATAAATGGACATCGAGTCGTGAGCCGTGACGAAAGGTTACGGTATATTCCAATACATGTAAATAGGGAGGAGTGCATATTTTCCACTGAATAAAAGCGAACAATGAACAGGTATTGCGTGCTGTACGTGATGCCATGTGAATTCAGTAGCTGTGTCCAGATAGTATTTCGTCGATTTATTACAGGGAGACAGGTTCGAGTCACATATTTTTATAATTCGAAATCCCTCTTCCCCTGTCAATTTAAACTCGCTGATCTTTGATCATTCATAGGTCGTTGTCTATCTATACGTATGAATTGACAATGAACCGTTAATCTGATCTCAAATGACCGCAAGCTACAATTTTATGTTTTGTTTGTACAAGTTATTTTGGACCTGTCTGGCTGAAATGATATTATATCGTCGGTAGATATTACACGGTTCTGAAACTACGTACAGAGACAGGACCAGTGGAGTGGTTAAGCACAGAAGATCCTCTGGGGGGACGTCTCTGTGGGCATAATTTTTAGCGCGACTATTCGTAGAATGAGGGGGGGGGGGTCTATTCCAGACACCCGGGCGTCGGCGTCACACTTTGGTTAAGTTTTCACGTGCAAGTTTATCAAATCTGTTTCTACTAATGCTATTGCTCTGAAACTTTGCACGACCTTTGTGACCATAATTCTTGGCATGGTGTAGGCTTAAACCCTAATATCACATTCGAAAATGTCGTAACTACAGCTTCAATAACGTGGCCGACGATAAGCTCAACTCACGACAACAATGATAAGGACTGTGAAAACGCTACCGGTTTTAAAGCCGAAAGAATTGGAACAGACAGATAAATAAATGATCTTGTTCAATTGTCACGCATAGTATATACTCGCGTTCGATAGAAAAAATTGACATTTTGTTTGTGAAAGGGTTACAAAAAAATGAAAATTCACCTACCAGAATCAAAGAATCCCTTCTTCTCCTCTTTCTTTCTTACTTTGTACCGCTCCGACGAGTAGAGCCATTCAAAACACATTTTAGTCCAGTAATAAATATCTCTTAAAATTCTCGGACAGTTCTCGCGGGTTTGTTAATGAACTAGCGGCCCCAGAATCAATCGTTCTCTGAAATACGATCAAAACGTGGGCCTGAGTTGATTTGTCAATAGCGACATATCACTTATGGAACATTACACATACAGTAATTACGATGGGGAATAAGCAAGATTTTTGTGCTTAATATAGACTGGGTTTATTGTTATGTTTTCATAAACCGTCAGTGTTGTTGTAAAATCTCGTAACTACGGCTTGAATCAAGCCGTAGTTACGAGATTTTATAACAACACCTGCGACATGTAGCCTAATTGTTTGTAAGAAATTACGTTACTGTTTATTTGATTTATTTCCTATTACGTGACATAACGTTTCCGATATTTTTCAAAGATTCTGTTAATAAATCACTGCTTTTGAAGAAGAAGAAGAAGAAGAAGAAGAAGAAGAAGAAGAAGAAGAAGAAGAAGAAGAAGAAGAAGAAGAAGAAGAAGAAGAAGAAGAAGAAGAAGAAGAAGAAGAAGAAGAAGAAGAAGAAGAAGAAGAAGAAGAAGAAGAAGAAGAAGAAGAAGAAGAAGAAGAAGAAGACAACCTCGTAACTGCAGCTTAGCACAACCTGCAGTTACGAGTTTTTTTTTGTTGAAAAGCGACGATATGATCTATCTTTCATCGATAGATTTTTCCTTTTCTTAGATCAGACAGACCTCCTCCAAATATACCCGGAAAAAGCCCAGGCCCCTGTTTCATCAAAACATTTAAGTCGTATTTTTGACTTACAAATGTCATAAAAATCGCTTAAAACAACAATCTCATAACCCAGGTTTTGATAGAATGGCGATACGCGTTTCTTGCCATAAAGTTGTCGTAAGTCGTCGGTAAGTCAAAAATACGTCTTAAATGTTTTGATGAAACAGGCCCCAGATTCCTTGAACCCCAGGGAAAATCTGTTTAATACTTTCTTCCTAATCAAATCAAATTCTTCTCGTGATTTATATTTTGTCGTCTGCAGGTCTTTGAAATTCGGGTCGATCTTAAATTTTGTCGTCTGCTGCAGAGTTGACCCTTTCCCAAAATGAATAGTGTTAGAATGGTTCAATTTGGAAATTGCTGCTGACAAGAAAATTGGATATTGATAAAAATAGAATTTCTGTTCAATCGTAGGCTTACAAAGAAAATATTGAGACAAACGGAGAAATGTTTAAACATCAGCATTTTCTTCTTTTATCGCAATGTTTTTTCTAGTCCAGTTTTCTACCTAGGAAGTGAAAGCTGTCTCCATTGGGAAAGGGTTTAGTTTGTTAGCCCTTTCCCAAACAACGGAATTTTTGGGGGCGGCGATCCAAATGGAGAGCTGTTGAAGGCTAAAAGACGCACCGAAAATATTGAGCTAAATAATTATAGTGACTGAACAAAAAGGACGCCAAAACCAAGAGTTGTTTGGGAAAGGGTTACTTTTGAAAATCAAATTATTTTATCAAACTTAAGAATGAGATCGATCGTGCTGGGATTCTAGTTCGTGTGTATTAGCCCTTTCCCAAACAAGACCTGGTTTTGACGCCCTTAATACATCAGACTTGGGAAAACATTGAAACAAAAGAAGAAACTGCTGATAACCAGCAGTTTCTCCTTTTGCCTCAATATCTTCTGTGCCATATTTTACACAAATCCTATCCTTGATAGCATCCATTTTGTCATTTGTAACAGTTTTAAAAGTGGACCAACCTAAAATTTTGTCGTCTGGTAATGGGTTAAATGATTGATAGATTGAAATGGGTTCAATGTCTCGTTCAATTGTTAGGGTTATATCACGGGGACCAGAGCACCTAACCAAGAATTCATGTCATGTCTTTCGCCACAATATCAAACAAGAGCCCACGCCTACTACTCTCTCACATCCATTGGTTGGCCACGAATTACCTTCGTAAAATGCAAGAATGGATTAGGCCTATGGTCGAGCTGGGGTTCTATCCCACAACCCCTGGATTGATAAAACTCGCACCGACTAAGCTATCCCGGCTCGGTTGTAACGTGAGAGACAACATCTTTTCAATCTAGTGACAATGAGTTCGATTCCATGCTTGGGAAATACCTTTTCTGACATTACACAATTTTCATAGAGGTAGGGCCTATATTTCGGAGATTGTCTTCTTAACATTTCCCAAACAAGATAATGCTATGCTTTTGCTGTAACTACTAGATCTACAAAAGACAACGGAAACTAATGAGACAAATTGTGAAAATGGTGGTGCCTGGTATTTACTTCTGTTGTCTGAATAATATCCTGAACTATATTGCACACAAAAAAATTTGCATTTAAAGCTGGAGGGTAACAGTTGGTCTAATTGCAAAAAAATGAATTTCTTTGAAAAAAAAAAAAAAAAAAAAAAAAAAAAATATGCAAAACCTTTGTGTTGGCCACCTCAGAATGGTTAATAATATGCGATTCAGACAGAGATTGAGCCGAAATTATAAGAGAGATAGCCGAATTTAGGGAGAATCCAAACCCAAATTCAACTCCGTTACAGATGCGGTTGAATTTATTTTTTAACTGTCACGCATGCGCATACAGCGCGGACCAAGATTCTTGAAAACGAGATTCATACTTGAATTTTAATATGACGTCATCATGTATGTTTTGACGTCAGTTAAGAAAGTCGCATATAATGTCCTACTGTGTTTGACCTACTTTCGACATCGCTTCATGAATTTGGTATCAAATTGCGAAAAAATCAGTCGTTACTTCAATAGTTTATCGTAAACATTAAATCAGGTCATATAAAGCTTAAAAAGTGTATATTTCGTTTGTTTTTGACAAATTTTGGGTCCAAATCTGGGAAATAGATCTAGTGGCTTTAACTCCATTTTGTCTTATTTAGCAATTTTATTCTTCAAATTGACCACTCTACATTCTTATTGTTTGTGGTTGAGAGAGAGGAAAAAGTCATACTCGGACGAGCTTGCTGCAGTATGAACAATCATATTTAAATGTGAACAGGTACATTTAATAAAGTTAGCCTACCTTATTTTGCACCCACTGGCAATTGAAACTGTATTCTTAATATCTCCATATGCATTTTATCCTTTCAAACTCAAACAAAAACGTAAAAATTTCATCACACAGTTCACTATTTGTCATACCAGTATATAGGGGACGATAATCGACCTGGCAGAGCAGCCCATGCTAATCGAATGTAATGCTCTGCCAGGTGAATTCTCGTCCGCTATACAGAGTAATAAATTCTATATCGTATATTTGCACTGGGCTATACCAAAGCATACCCGAGACATGGTCCATTGTGACAATAAGTATTTAAGTTTAGACTAGTCTAAATTCAAAGATTACATGCGACGTATTATCACTTTAGCAGTTACGCGTCTATATCGCGAAGCACGTCTTAAAATGGGTGAGTTTTACTCGTACAGTATTTTTTGGACGCGTTGTAAGTCGCAAAATTGTTTGTGACCAGACCTTGGGTACTGTGCGTCGGGTATACCTAAATACCACCCAGTTGGTTTCGATGTTTAGGCCTAAATATACATTGAACTTTTATTGAATTTATTTACACATTTTCACCCGTATTTTTTCACTGTCCTTAGTGTGGTTCTACTCTACTAAACACATGCGTAGATCTATCAGGTAAATCCCATGTATGCTAATTGAAATTTTCAGTCGACCGTGACGCTTCTAAAAATACCAATTTTTTTTTTATTCTTGAAGGCCCGGTTACACAGGTTTACGATTCCGCGTCCGAACTAGATCTACGTTACACCCATATCGCGTCAAAAATAGCAATTTCTTATATGCGAAATTCTTCCCACAGTTTCAATCGGAATTTGAACAAACTAGTGTCTCGTTGTGCGCACTGCTTACGGAAGTCAGATAACTCATTTCTCTCTTGGATTATCTGCCACTGAAGTGAAAAAGATGGCAATTTTCTTGTGATTTAAATAATTTCAACCACTATCTAATCAAACTTGCCACAATGAATCTCCATGGTGTCTACTAGTGCTTGTCATTATCAGAATGCGAATAATTCTTTGCATTCTTGAATTATCTACCATTGAATTGAAATCTAGAGAGCCCTGAAGGGCTTGAGTCGCTCCATATGCCTGATTTTTGTAATATCTGAACAACTTTTACTAGATTTTTCAATACGCGTGGTTATTAGAGCAAACATAACGGGGTTAACGAGATTGTTCAATACTTTTAGTCCTTCGAGCCAAAACACAGTAAACTAGAAAGCTTAGAAGTACTATCATGAAAGATCTTATTAACTTACTTACTAACATTTTGTCTTGATTTGTCATTATGTTGGGCGGTTGGAGAAAAAGCAAAGTAAAAATTGTCAATTTTGTCAAATTGAATGGGCACATAACTCTAGATGTGAGATTCCTGTCAAGCTGAGAATATACTTAAGCAAAATCTTATCTTTGTCGTCAGCATTATCACCATTTTAATAGACCTAAATGGTCAAAACTTGAGGATGATCCTGTAAAGGGAGTGAAAACAAAGTTGAAAACGGCAATCGTGCCGACATCAAAGGCACATAACCAAGGTTGTAAGATCTTAAGATCACCAAGTCTGCCAATGTTTGGTGTTCACCGGCAATTTCCGTCAAATTCAAGGGCCATTAACTCTGAAAATTACTTTCCGGTAAGACAACATTCTCTACAAGTTTTGTCTTTATTGACCGATATTAATTGTGTAGTTGCTAAAGGCGAACAAAGTCAAAACGGTCATGTTTGACAATCAAGGGCAGATAAATCCAGCTTTAACAATATTTTCTTTGGCGAAATCTGAGAGGTCACCCAATGATAATTCCTGTGAAGTTTGATTAAAACCAACCCGGTAGTTTCTGATATTGTATTGTATTATTGAGAATTTTTTTCAAGTATTTTTTATAAGTATTTTT
This sequence comes from Fragum sueziense, assembly GCA_963680895.1. Lineage (NCBI taxonomy): Eukaryota > Metazoa > Mollusca > Bivalvia > Cardiida > Cardiidae > Fragum > Fragum sueziense. The sequence goes on from OY804610.1 coordinate 16,998,256, forward strand.
TTACTAAGTAGTTGACGACCGGACGTACGAAGGACACAACGCCATGACAATAGCCCGCTGGTCTGACGGCCAGTGGAGCTAAAAATGACATTTTACTGACACGGCCCTCTCGTGCGTATGTGCGTCGTTCCGCCAATTAAGACAGGGAAATAAAAAAGAAAACGCCAAGAATACAAAAATTTCGTTTAATCCTACAAATGAAAATTTAGAAAAGAGGTTTGGAACAAAATTAGTTCACTTTACAATAATATCATTCCATCTGAAAAACGACCATTATACCATTTCAGAAAACATGTGTCAAAATCTGAAAACAGGAGCTGTCTCAGGGCAGCAAAGCGCGACTATAAAGTGATGGATAGTGAAAAATTCGAAGTCCGAAAAGGGTAAATATTCAATTAAATCAAATGTCACAGTAATGAATCGTTGCCTAGAGGTTGATATCATGGTCACAGAAGCATGTGCAAAGTTTGAAAGCAATAGCTGTTACAGAAAAAAGTTATCACATATGTATGCAATTCGCACCAAAAACTTAACCAAGAATTTCTAAGTCAAAATGAGTAAAAATTATATTAAATTAAATGTCAAAGTAACAAATATCTTTGCCTAGAGGCTGATATTATGGCCAAAGGGGCGCGTGCAAAGTCGCTGAGCAATAGCATTAGTAGAAATAGAGATTTAACAAACTTGCACGTAAAACTTAAACAAAGCATTACGGCGACACCGACGCCCGGGTGACTAGAATAGCCCCACCCCCTATTCTATGAATAAACATGCTAAAATACTCTAATAAAGATCAATCATGCTAACTCACATGTCAATGGCGACGAAGAAAGTATTTTACAACAAGATGAGACCTGTCACGCTAAAAGGGACCTTATCCGAACCCCAAAACCCCCAATTTTGACAAACTTTCAGACCCAGTACAGGTCAACCAGATCCCGTATGCAAAAATTGAATACTTGTATATAGTAAGATAGGGAATACTTTCAAGATTTAGAAAATTACATAAAACGAAAAGTGAAAAGTGTCGGCCCTAGTCTGGCTGCGCTGACTGCGCAGACGGACTAGGGTCTATATTTTTTACACTTCCTATAATGTCCCTTTTAGCGTGTCGGGTCACATATCGTCGGTGTAAATGCAAAACCTCGTATGTCGATGTTTGTGATTTTCAGAGTACAAACTTGTGTGCAAAGTTAAAGACAATTTTAGCAGGTTTTGAGATATTTTTACTGATCAGTATTAATGACAAATCATTTGTGGACAATATGTCCAAATTTCAAGAAAAATATTTCAGTTTGGGAAAAGTTATTACACTTGTTTCACTCCCCTTTAAAATTTTCCAAAAAAACGAGATAGAGGTTTTGCATTTACAACGACGATATGAACCATGATCACCTAGTCTGTATGCTCAAGATTCATGTTAACCCTTTCCCAAACGACAAAATTTTAGGGTGATCCAATTTGAAAGCTGCTGCAGATGACAAAATGAATGTTGATAAAGATAAGATTTGTGTATGATACAGTTCAGAAAATATTGAGACAAAAGGAGAAACTGCTGGTTATCAGCAGTTTCTTCTTTTGTTTCAATATTTTTCAAAGCATTTCTATAAGGGACGTCAAAACCAGGTCTTGTTTGGGAAAGGGTTAATCTCAAATCTCAGGACAATGACAGATATGGGGGGCATTGACTTTGTCAAAATTCAAAATATCCTTCAATCTTTATCATACCCTATGTTGTGGGTACTTATTGGAATCGTCTCCCAAAGACAATTCTTATGAGTGCGCACAGCATAGGGTTTGGATTTTAAATGACTGATTTAGAGTGTTTCTATCACTTTTTATCAGATTCTGTTGCTTTGGCCATATCCTTATATCGATAACCTAATTTTTGTTTGAACTTGTCTCAAATCGCTGCTTTTCAACAAAAACCTTGTATTTGCAGCCTGATTTAAGCTGCAGATACGAAGATTTCGTTGAAAAGCGACTAATTGTCAGTTGATCAACTTTACAGTCTCTTGTGAAACGTTACAGAATATATATTAGCTAGGATCTGGAAAAATGTCCCTTAAGGCTTTTGAGCCCAACATAGATTCAGATCAGCCTGTGCATACGCACGGTCTGATCAGGATCCATGTTGTTCTCTAATAGCTTCTTCTCGACCTGTAGTAACTTAAAGAGAGCTGCATGGATGCATATTGGACTTCATTTGACAACAGGCCGATCTTGAAACTCAATTTTGAAAGATGCTATAAGGGACGTTTTTCCAGATCCCGGCTCATATATAAACAAATAAAAGAACAAACAAGATGTGTTTTTGAAACACTATAAATAAACCATGACCTCTGGACAGACGAGTCAAACTGGACAGGTAAACCAGGTATGGAAACATCGTGCTTTTAAGAAGGCGTTTACCGTTAGATGTAATCACAACACCCCTCTCACGTAGGACAGTCAATAGTTAAAAGTACAGTTGAGTCTCAATGTTGATGGAGGCACTATAATGCCCCCGAAAATGTAATGTTAAGTTTTCACGTTAAGTTTTCGGAATGACAGATGGACAGACAGACAGACTAACATCCGCACACGAGTAAAACAATATGCCCCCGATCTTTCGATACAGGGGCATAAAAACAAAAGTAAAATATTACAATATTGATAATACATAGCGTTCGACCTACTCTTTGGACCAATGGAATTGCAGTATATTTTAAAATTTCACCGCTCTTATTTCGCATATAAACGGGCTGCCAGCTAGTTTATGTGACGTCTATACATAGCCACGCCCAGTCTCCAATGAACCGCTAGCTAACACTAAGCCAGATAGAGTCTGTATAGTACATTTTACGCGATATAAACATTCAATGCGCTGCGCGTATTTGAATGATTATTTCGCGTAGAATCTCTATACAGCCTATATCTAATGCACCGTTCCGATAGTTTCATCCAATCAGAGCGCGTCATTTATTCACCGCCGATAAGCTTGTTGCTCCGCTTCCCAAACACTACCTAGCAACGTATACGCTCTAGTTAAGGCCGCCGGTTTAAAAATACGAAATTTGTACACATTTCTAGCTTTTTGATGCAAAAATGCGATTTGGGAAACTTTTTGCATGGATTTAGGTATCCAAAACGAATGAAATGGGCAAGGTTCATTACATTTCACAAGCCCCAAACAAAGCAAAAGAGCTGTTTACGCTTGATAGAAAACCCAGCATAGAAACTATTGGGACAAAAGGAAGAATTGTGGATTTTCAACGTGGATTTCTTCTTTTGTCTCAATATTTAGCAAACTTTGTTTTATTAGGGACGTCAAAATCGGGCTTGTTTGGGAAAAGGTGAAACACTTTCTCTGTTACGATGCTGCAACTGGTTAACTCAAAATCATTCTCCTTGCATTTTCCATACAGGTACGAACATAACATCCAATCCAAGCCTCCAGCTGCTCATCCCGAGTAGAAATCAAGTTGAATGTTAGTTGTAAATCAGTGGCGGATCCAGAGGGGGTTCGGGGAGGGGGGTTCAAACGAACCCCTCTCTGAAGCCTAATTCTTTCATTTTCATGCAGAAATTCAGTCAAAATTGTATATTAATAGCAAAACGAACCCCCTAAATGTAAATTCGACCCCACCCTTTTAGAAATCCTGGATCCGCCACTGTAAATGGACGCGGGGCATAAAATTACTGCGAGTGTTAGATCTACTAAGTGTAGAAAGTTGGATGTAGATCTAAATCTACTAACATGAATAGCCTTCAAAGAAAAGTAGAAAACAGGTTGGGTATCAGCATGTTCTTCTTTTCTCTCTATGCCTTTCAAAATGACATTTATTCAGAATCAGGTATTATTTGGGAAAGGATTAACAAAATAGGTTTAAGCCAAGGGCGGATCCAGATTTTTTTTCCAGGGGGGGGTCAAAGCCCAAACAATGGCTTAAATATGTGTTAAATATGTTTTATATAGTCAAAATTCAATTTTTGATCAATTCCAGGGGGGTCATGGCCCCCTGACCCCATCCCTAGATCCGCCCTTGGTTTAAGCTGTGTGATAATTTTGCCATTGATTCAAGTACCACCACCATTGCTTTTTCATACACTTGTTTTATTTTTTGAAATAAAAATGCACAAAACAATTCAAGTCAATGTGCTTCATTTCACTGTTTGGTCTACTTGATAAATTGGTTAAACCTTCATTCAACTCCTTTTGATAGAAGATCAATCTGGAAAAAAACCACACTAAACAGTTAGTATGAGTTTTAATTCATTAAAAAGTCACTAAACTTTCTAACTTTTGACCCTTTTCAGAATAATACTTGCAAATAAGCATACTCACAAAGTATATTTATTTGTAAACAAGAACTGCTTTGAACACACTGGGGCCATTTAATCCCAAATTTTGATGATAAAACAACTGACACATGTGGCAAACACAGCAATGCATATGATGAACAGCAAAATACATTTGTAATTATAAAAATCTTTTGTTATTTCAAATCCTAAGTCATATGATTTGGGGTCAGGAGCATGGGGTTTAATGTTTTGTGTGTGCTTTCAACATCAAAATAAATTGACAAAGCACCACAAACTCCTTTGTAGCTTAATGGGTAATTTGGTCACCTACCTTAATAGAATACTTTGGGAAAAGGATTTAAATCAGGTTATGTCAAAGGTCATTAAGGTACTACACCCCTTATGAGATTCATACATATCCAAACTTATTTGGTCCAGGTTGTAAATATTCGGGGGAACGTTCACCGCTGAAAATTTACGTTGACCGAATAAGTTTGGATATGTAATGAATGTGTCGCGCGAAAAAATCCGATGTCACATATATATCTTATTCGGGGTGTACTACCTTAAATTAATATTTAGCTCACAAATAGCATTTTTCCTTCAACTGTAATTTTGTTCATGCTTTTATGCACTGACAAAAAAATGTAGAACCTTATGTTGGCCATATCTTGCTTCCTACAAAGAGACTTTCATCAAGATAATATTATGATGCTTATTTCCTTTATCAAATGATAAAGGGGAAGCAACCACAATACAGAAAAGTACCGCAGAACTTTACCAAACGGACAGGCTCCAAAAGTAGTTGGAGCTTAACAGCAGCAGGGTTTCTGGAATGTAGAAGAAATACAGAAATACAGCTTACGGTTCGATGCTTTACTTCAGATATGACATGCAATTATACAGTTTAACAAGAAAATCTTATGTTAAAAGTACAATACATTTTGCTAACTAAATACTATGTATTAGTAGATGGTAACTTTCTATCTCAATTAAGTATAGCAGTATTCCCTATTTTATAAGAAATAGAGAAACTGTAATACTTTTTATAGAGTTTTAAGACTGCAATATTGATGAAATAGATTTACGTTACCATAACAAAAATACAATTTGATGGAAATGCTCATTGGGTGGGGAATAAAGAGCTTTTATCCATGTTAAAAGTGGCAGAGTCTAAATAACAATAGCTTGGCAGTGAGAGTTAACCTTGTCTGTTCAAAAGATATACATTTTCCACAATGTTTTCTAACCTTTTCAACATACAAAATACACTTCTAGTTTCAATATTCAATTTAGATTAAGAACCATTTCTAACCTACACAATTTAGAAAATAAGTTCTAACTTCCTACAAAAACTATGTGAGAAAAGGAGAATAAGATTTGTCTTTTACAAACATTATGAGAGAAAGAGAGAAGAAATAAGATAGAAGAAGACAGAAGAAAGAAAATAAGAGTTTACAAAACAATGAGAGAAAAGAAGAATGTGTTCAAAAATAGTAATGGAAAAGGAGAGAAGAAAGAAGAAAAATGAGAGAAAAGAAGTTGCTCAAAACAATGTCAGAAAAAGAGAAACATTGATAATAAAATCAAACTTACCTGGAATGTAGAAGAAATACAGGAATACAGCTTAGGGTTCGATGCTTTACTTCAGATATGACATACCACTGAAGAAGGAACCTTAGCTTTTATACCTCTCTATCTACATTCCAGACACATTATGTCAATAGTCTGTCCCATAAACAAATTTCTTACCTTTCTATAGTTGTCAGTTTATTGCTACAAATTTGTCACTAATAGTACAAATTTGTCACAATATGTTTTACAAATGTAGATTTTATTAGCTTATTGCATCCTTAATAGTTGTGTATTGTCAAACTAAGCAGAAATGGATAGCCCAAAGGGAATGTATGACAATAGGGTTATGATGTAACAATGTGTATTTGCCAGTTGGAAATGTAAAAGCAAGAGAAACCATAAAAATCCTTTTAAAGATTAAACAATTATAAATATAAACAAAAAATACATACAGTGCCCTCCAAAAGTCCTTGGACAAATATTTCATTATGCATTTTTGCCCTTTTCCGTGGGTTTTAGAGAAAATGCCTGGATTTTTCCAACTCTTTCTAATACAGGGAGGTAATTAAACACCCTCTAAGATAATTTTAGTACTTTTCCTCGAAATCAGACTTTGATTCATTGAAATAAATCAATTTTATGAAATATCCATTATTTACACAATAACGGACGCATAGATATTTCATGTCTGTATGCAACCTTTTGAACCAATTTTCGAAATCAAATGGAAACATCGTATAACTGGTGACCAGAAAACAGTCCCTGATCACCTGCGAAAAAGAATTTACAAAAAATGCTGACCGAAGAGGGAAGAGTTTGTTGCCAACTCATGAGAGAGCAGGGTATCTCCGTTGCAGACATCTCTAGGCAGATTGGACATCCTAGGTAGGCAATTGCATTTTTATTTCAATGCTTACTAGATGAATTGATAACTTACTGTTATAAATACAGTAAAAATGTGACATTTTCTCGAAATGTTTGCTCTTTATCTTGTACAGATTGATGATTTACCATTTACTGCAGAGGTATGCAATGACTGGAAGCCATGATGGCAGGCCTAGAATTGGCAAACCAAGAGTTTCAAGTACGTGGGATGACAGACTGATGGTTAGACCTTCACTTGGGGACCGTTCCACAGCTACAGTCTACTTGCAGAGACATGAATGTGTTTGCATCAACATTGACAGTATGGAGAAGACTCCATGCTGCAGGACTAGATGACCATTTGGCTGTTCAGAGGCCTTTGCTAATCCCTCATCATAGACAATTGTGCTTGGACTTTGCCAGGGAACACCAGGACTGGTCAGTAGTGGATTGGTCTGCTGTACTTGTCAGTGATGAATCAAAATTCATTCTGTTTCAGAGTGATGGTAGAGTGTACGTGAGACAGAGATCTTTGTAGTGACTGTACTGCTCCCACAGTGAAGTTTGGAGGTTGTAGTGTCATGGATTGGGGAACAATGAGTTGCAGGGATACTGGGTGTATGGCTTATGTTGAAAGAAAGCTGGATGCTCAGTATTACACCAAGATTTTACAAGATTGTGCAGTGCCATCAGCCCATCTACTAGAATATGGAAATGACTTTACATCCCAGGATGATGGAGCATTGCGTCATAGAGCGAAAATTGTGAATGAGTGGAAGCAGGAAAACCATTTCCAATGTTTGAATTGTCCACATCAGTCCCCTGACCTCAATCTGATTGAAAATCGTTGGCAACAAATGAAAACCAGTCTCCGAAACACCTGCAACCAAAACGTTCGAGACGTTAAACATAATGTGAGGATTTGTTGGGACCAAGTCACTCCAGAGACATGCCAACACTTTGTTTGAAGCATGCCGCATCGTATACATGCTTTTATACAAGCCACAGCAGGCCATACTAAGTCTTGACAATTATTGGCATAATTGCTATTTAGCGCTCATTTTCCAAAAAATGTGTTTTTGTCAATAAATTTCCAGAATTATAGAACTGGGTTTGAATATTTTCATGGTTATTGTTGTTTTTTATAATAATAAAGCAAAAATTATCATAAATATTGGAATTTTGCAACGAACTTTACTGAAAAGGCCAAAAAAGAGTTTGTCCAAGGACTTTTGGAGGGCACTGTAGATTCCAATATTTCTTCTTATTATGCATTAGTGCATAATTGAAAAAATATAAATCATAATAATTCCTCTGATGTCCATTTTTGCTTTGACCTCAAAGCATGAAAAATATGAATCATATGAAGGTAGAGAATGACCAGTAATCTAGAATCGTACAATGAAAAAAAAAAATAGTGTGCGTCCACACTAGAAAAGGGCATAATGAAGGTAATCCTTCTTTCATTTACAAGCAATAGTATATAAATGTTTTAAATACATTGAATATTTTGTTATTGCTTTTTGTTTTAATTGTCTCATTCAAAATGTTAGTACAGCTTGAATTCAGCTAATACATGAGAAAATTATGTGAAGACCATCTTAAAAGGAGTGATCTTATAAACCATGCAAATAGTTTTGCAAGACAGTGAAATGTTTTTGCAAATGCATTATACATGTAAAATATACCATATACCAAGAACAAGTAATTATACACAGAGAAAAAAAATTCTCCAAAACAAGAACAAATCAAATGGCATGTCAATATATACAACAATTACACTCAGTAAGAACTGTCTGATCAATACAGTAAGGCTAGGATTGTGAAATAGGTAAAAGCTGACCATTATGCTGGGCATAAATGTTGATAAAGAATTGTTGTTTCATTATTTTCCTTAATTTTCTTGCTGAAAAATAGCTTAAAGAAATAAGTTGTGGAATTTCTACTTTTCGGTCATTGATTTGATTTGAAATAGAAAAATGTGGCCATTGAAGTTTCAGTTTCTTAGAATACCAAGGACCGCATAGTTCTAATTCGGTAATTTCTTCAGGAATGTGAAATAGGTAGTGAGATGGACATAAAATCAAGTCAGTAATATGTACAAAGAGACATTGCTGAAATCCAGTAATTTCTAACATGAGAGAGGTTGATTTCCGTCTTAAAAAGAGATTGCAAATTAAGGTGACAATTAGAATTGAGTTGAATAATGTGAAAAAAAGATTAGCATGATCCCAGGTTAAATCAATATCCAACATCAAAGGTTTCTCAGTACTGAAGGTAGGATGTTGGTACACTAAAGAAGGAAGAGTAGTAGGGAGAGCCTTGATTTGATGTATTTGTTGCATGATTAGCAAAGTAGCAGCAAGCCTTTTCATTTTAAAATACATAAAAAATATTATTATGCAGGCTATTGATGAAAGAGCAAGTGCTACAATCATAAGAATATCATTGACATTTGGCCAAACTTGAGGCAATGGAACTTGACCGTCCAACATTGGTTCTGCAAGAGTTTGAAATATTGTTTCATCTTTCTTAGCTTTTTTTACAATTTTTGACAAACTCAAATGGGACTTTTGGTCATTGACTATAATTTGCTTCATTTTGTGTTGATAGAATTTAAAGTGTGGAATTGAGAAATTAGCAGGTTTCTTAAACATTGTATCAGCAAAAATATGTCTAAATTTGTCATTGTCAAAGAATTCCTGAAGAAGTGCAAGATTGACAGGGTGAAGTTTAGAAATCTGTTTTGTGTGATTTAAACAAGAAGTGAGTCTTGGAGGCAAATAAAAATTTGTGGTTGTAAGAGAACATTGGCACGGGAGGTCAAATATGCAATAGTTACACCCTTGTACCATTTTATGTTCTTGACCACATTCAAGGCTAAGTACAGGTGTCTGATACAGAAGAATTTTATTAGATTTAAGTTCTAATACCTGTGATGTAATGGCATCATGAAGAAATCGAAATTCACAGAATTTATGAATTTTGTCTTTGCTATTAGTGAAAAGAGCTAACATACAAGAGTCTTTAGTAACTGGTGTTAATGGAACATTAAAGGAACATTGCTTATACGAACTACCTTTACATTTAGACAATTCCACATCTGTTAGTGTTAAATAAAATTGATGGTTTTTAGTAATCGCAAAGTGTTTTGGCAGATCTGGAAGTGATGTAGCATGACTAGAGGTGTCATTGATTGGAACCGGTAGTGATATAACTTTGTAAAGATCCAAAGATTCCCTAGCAAAAGTGATTGGAATTTTGATAGTGATGTACAAGTTGGATCCATTTCTAGCATAAAGGTAGTTGGAAGCATGATATAGGTCAGAAATATTCTTTAATGCAACATGAAAGCCATAAAACTTGGTGTTAAGAATTCCTTGGACATCATTTAGTGTTGACTGAAGAACATCAGTAGGTATGAGAATTGGAGATAATTTGCCATTTACAAGATTATTTATTCCAATGCTCAATTGATCTAACTCATGATTCAAGTGACTTGAAACTCCAAGTTGTTTTATCAAAATTGTCATTAGGTCTTCAAAAGATTCTTGAAGATTTTTAGCTGTTTCGACAACTTGAGTATTTATGTATTGAATTCCTGCATTGTTAGATTTGATTCCCAACATTAAATTGTCCATTCTTTTGTTTGTTTTAGACATAAAAGAACTCAAATGATTACTTTCTTTTTTAAGAGCATTAGCTAGACCCAAAGTTCTACCTTGAAAAGAATTCATATGTCTTGCTAGGGTATTTACATCGTCTACTGTAGCTGTTCCGAAAAGAGTTTTTGAAAACTGTCCTATAAAAGGAAGTAAGGAGCGCTTTGATCGAGATCTTTTGATTTGTAGTTCAGGCACTAGATCATTAAACTGTTTTAGGGTATTATTCAATCGGTGATAAGTTTCAAATATTACTGAATTAATCTGTGCTAAAAGATGATTAATTGTTACACATTCGCCATCAGACTTTTGACATGTTCCAATTAAAGGCATATGTACATGTTCTGGCAATGGTATCTGGAAAGTATGTAGCCAAAATTCTCGAGCAAGGGTCATTTGTGAGTCCTTTTGGAACACTACACCGTAGTTAAGTCTTTGAAGTATTTCGCCTTGAACCGGTGAGGATTGACACAGGAGCAGTGCAGTTAGAACCATTACAGTGGTGCCTATCAGAGACCGGTCTGAAAAAAAAGAAAAGTTTTGGTGAGTAAATTGTGCACATTTACACACCAGGAAAAAAAAATAGAATTTTGAAATTTAGTGGGCCCAATGACTAGAAACTGAGATTTCAACTGCTCAAAATTCTAATGCCTTAATAAATCCTGTGGCACTTAACCATCAGTTTGAGGCTGAAAGAAAGCATGCTTTTTTGCGTTTCTTTCTTCTTCTACCAACTTTGGTGTGAGTTTTCCAATAATTTTGCACGAGATCATGATCAACATCATTTTCAAGAACCCAAGACCTAGAGCCGTTTGAGAGTTCAACATAAAATAAGCGTCTATTGCTATTTACGCATGTACGCAATATTTTAGTAATTATTTTCTCTTCTGGAATCGAATTATCCTTATTCTCACTTTCTTTTTCTACTTGGGTGCTAGATTGAGAATTGGGTAATTCGATTTCCTCTTGCTCAGGTGGGTCATTCTGATTGGGTAGATTGATGGTTTGGTCAATATCATTTTGATCATCATCATCAGTGCTTTCATCTTCAGAAAAGCTTTCCTGATAATGTTTTAACCTACTTGAACTGACCAAAGCCTTTTCAATCTTGTTTGTAGAACAATGTCTCAATTTATATGTATAATTGGGACTATAGGCTACTATTGTGTACGGACCTATCCATTTTGGTGACAATTTTGAGGAATGCCCTACTTTAATGATTGTGTTCTTTTTCAAGACTTTGTCCGTTACTCTGAAGTCTGGAATTTTTGCCTTAGCATCATGGCGCAACTTAGCTTTGTCTTGTGCAATGTTTTGATTTTCAGTAGCAATTTGTTTACTTTGTTTTAAGTTTTCAATAAGTTCTTTTAGATACTGTTCTGTTTGTTTTGGCATGCTCGATTTTGGAATGAGATCAATATCAACTGGAAGGCTCATTTCTTTGCCAAAGAGAAGATGATATGGTGAGTAACCAGTCGACTCGGTTGCGGGTGTAGATCTAAATGCCATCATAGCATATGGAAGTAAATCTGCCCAATTGGACTGATTTTCATTCACATAAGCTCTGAGAACTTTAGCCAAAGTGCTATTTGCTCGTTCGCAAGTTGAGTTTGTTTGAGGATGGTAACTGCTTGTGTAATGCCTTTTGACCTGGAACAATTCACATATTGCTTTTATAAGCTTTGACATGAAATTTCTTCCACGATCAGAGACTATCACACGAGGAGCCCCATATCTAGAGAAAATTTCTTTAACCAAAATATTCGCAATTTCAGTTGCTTCCATAGTTACAAGAGGAAATGCCTCAGACCATTTTGAAAAGCTATCTACTATCAAAAGAATGTATTGAAAGCCCAATTTTGTTTTAGGTAAAGGTCCCAAAATATCCATATGAACTCTTGAAAAGGAATCTTCTATAGGTAATGGATGTAAAGGAGGTGTACGAGCTTGACGATCAACATTTACTCTTTGACACACATCACATGACTTAACATGCAATTTTATGTCCTGGTACATTCTAGGCCACCAGTACTTTTGGCGTATTTTCTCAAATGTGCGTGTGATGCCAAAGTGTCCCCCACCTATCAGACTGTCATGGTAATGATATATGATATCTTTACGTTTCACTGTAGGGACAGCTAATTGCAGTAAATATTTATTGTCTTTGTCTACATTTCCTTTGCATCTTGGTTGGTAAAGATGGTATAAAGTACTATCATCAAGAACATATTGATCTTCTACTCTAACACATTGTTTTTGAAGTTTTTCATCCTTTGGCATTTCCCTTGTTTCCAAAAATTCTATAATGAAATTTAAGTCAGAACATTGTCTTTGCAGAGTAGCAATATCAGGTTGATCTAACTGTTCAAAAGCGTCAACTGAGTTAATTGTGACAGGGTTATTTTCATATTCTAATGATACCTCGGTCAGAAAGTTCTTTTTGGTAGTTTCAATATTATGGTTAAGATTGCATTCTGGTTTCGGATTTGAAGAGATATTATTCACTTGACATGGATCTTTATTCTCTACAACAGGATATGGAATGCGTGACAAAGCATCAGCATTACTGTTTAGCTTTCCTGCTCTGTGCACTATTTTCATATCAAACTGTTGCAAAAATATGTTCCATCTTCCTAACCTACCAGTAGGATCCTTTAGTCCTAATAAATAAGATAAGGCTTTATGATCAGAATATACAGTGAAAGTTTTGTGTGCCAAATAGTGATGATAACTTTTGATACCTTCTATGACTGCAAGACATTCAAGATCTGTGGTAGACCACTTTTTCTCTGCTTGAGATAAAGCTCTACCACCATATGCAATGACTTGTTCATTACCATTGGCATTTAATTGTCCTAATATATATCCTATTGCATAACCAGATGCATCGGTTGACAAAACAAATTGCTTATTCATGTCAGGAAATCCCAAAATAGGTGGCGAGATTAAAGCTATTTTAAGTTTTTCAAATGCCTGCTGACAGCCAAATGACCAGTCACCCTTTTTAAATTTCCCTTTCTTATCAGATTTAAGCAGTACATTTAGTGGTGAGACGATGTGTGCATAATCCTTGACAAAACGTCTGTAATAGTTACAAAGTCCTAAGAAACTCTTTAAGTCCTTTTGAGAAGTTGGAACCGGAAAGTTTTGTACCTTTTCAATTTTTGTAAAGTCTACTGAAACTCCTTCTTTTGACAAAACATGACCCAGGTAAATTACTCTATCCAAACCAAACTGACATTTTTCAGGTTTTAATGTAAGATTAGCTTGTCTTAGTCTAGAAAAGACCTGGTTTAAGTGATCCAAATGTTCTTCAAAAGTTTTAGAAAACAGTAGTATATCATCAATATAACACAGGACAAATTTCCAGTTCAAACCTCTTAGAACTTCACTCATTAACATTTGGAATGACATAGGCGAATTTCGTAATCCATATGGTAATCGATTAAATTCGAACACCCCCTCATGCGTAATAAATGCTGACTTATGTTTGGTTTCTGGGTCTAAAGGAATTTGGAAAAATGCAGAATTCATGTCCAAAGTTGAAAAAATGGTTGCTGAACTTTCTCCTATGCTATCGAAAACATCTTCTAGCCTTGGAAGTGGGTGTGATATAGGGATTGTGATTTTATTGAGTTTTCTGTAGTCAATTGCAAAGCGCCAGGTGTTATCTTTCTTCTGAACCAACACAACTGGTGAATTCCAGATTGACGTGGACGAACTTATCAAATTTTGATCTAACATTTCCTTAACTTGTCGTTCTGTTTCTGCCTTAAGCTCAGGACTCTGTCTATAACATCGCATATGCACAGGCTTAGCATTTTTCTCAGTCTCAATTTTATGTGAAAAGACATTAGTTTTACCTAACGTTGCTAATGAAGTTGAGAAGACATCAGAATTATCATTTAAGAACCTATTCAGTCTAGCACATTGTTCTTTAGTTAAATATTTGCTTGAAATATTGAAATCATTAGTGGTTTGCTTCTTATTACTTTTGGAACTTTCAGAGGCAATGTTGATATTAGCACATATTTCAGAAGATTGTGTTGATTTTGGATCTTTGTCATGTAAGTCAAAAACTTTGCTTTCATCTACAAGCGTAATGGAAGCAACAATTGATTTGCATGGCAAATTAATTTCGAAGTTTGTAGGATTAAGCACTCTTAAAAAAGCTTTACCTTTCCTAACAATAGTCAAACACCTTGAGGCTCTAAATTGGAAGTTTGTAGGTGTTGGTTCTAGAAGGATAGTTCTTTTGTTTAATGCCTTGGGTACGGAAACACCTATTTCAGTCTCACTACGGGCTGGTATGCAAGTAGGCTTATCAGTCTTTGCTGCACTATTTGCTAGAGACAGGGATGCAACAGCCAAGAAATTTTGCAAATGTAATTTTCCCTGACCCAAGTCCACAACACATTCCTTATCCTTCAAGAAGTCAGCACCAAGAATCAAAGAGTGATGTAATTTTTCAAGTATGTGAAATTGGTAAGTTAATTTTACATTTGCTATTTTGATTGGAATTTGAAGTTTTCCTAGCACTTTTATTTGTTCACCTCCTACACCTAAGACATATGACAAAGAAGCAGCCTTAATTGAAAACCTGATTCCAGCTTTGTCAATGAGTCCCTTTGATATGCAGGAGATTCCGGCCCCCGTGTCGACGAGCGCGGAAGTCCTACATTTACCAATTTGAACATTGACAGTATTTTTCTGCAAAGGAGCGACAACAGATACACTTTCCAAGTTTGATTCAGACTTTGCCGGTTTACATGCAGATTTAGATGTTTTATGATTTTGAGACTGTTTCTGTGTTTCTGCCTTAGTTCTGTTACATGGATTTTTACAATTTTGTTTCTGTTTTTCTTTAGGAATAGAACATTTGCCTTTGTGCCCATTCACAGACTCTGGCCTATGAATAGGCGCGAGTCCCTATTTTTCAGAATCCCCATATTTTGCCAATAATCTAAAAACTCTAGGACAGTATGCCTCAAAATGCCCAATTTTCTTACAATATATGCAAAAGTGATTCCTAGCCTTACATTTTGAAAGATCAAAACAGTTCTTACCACATCCGTTGCAGGAACCCTGTGTCTTTCGGAATTGCCTTGCCTCCTGCACTGGATTGACAGCATTCACTTCAGACAGGCGCTGATCCAGGAGCACGTCCGCCAGCCGATCGATCTTCTCGCTTAAACAATCGAATATGGGTTTCGCGGCTGCCACTGACGTTGACTGCTGTAGTGTCCTTTCTGCTCTCAGAGCAGCCAAGCGCACAGATTCGATAGTTGTCAGGTTCTGTGGCATAACAATAGTTTTAATATTCTCTGCAAGACCCTCTATTGCAAACTGCACCAATAGATCGGAGGGAAAGTTCCTCTGATTCGTTGCCGCCAAAAATCTGGTGAAATAGGTTGAGCACGTTTCACCAACACTTTGTCTTATGGTTCCAATATTTATGGCACCGTCATTTCCATTGAAACGCTCCTTGAAGGCAGCTGTTAATAGTTCATAATTGTCTCTTACTTCTGTCGCTAGTGATAAATACCATTGTTTGGCGTGGTCTTTTAGAAAGAATCGAAAAGATGTCTGTTTTCTTTCGGTATTCATATTCTTACATTTTGCATAGTCCTCGTATTCCGCTAACCACAGATCTCCTCTGTCTCCTGGATTTCCTAGAAAAGGACACACCTGTATCTCTGCCATCGTGTCTAGCGGTATCAGTGGTGCGTTAGTAGGATGGACAGGTCTGCTGTCTAGGGGAGCTGGCAGTGGTTCAGATGTCTGAGCTGGTTCGGTGGCGTTGATTGCTTCAGGTGATCCTACAGGAGAACCTAACAACTGACCTCGTATTCTTCCACCTAGCTGTCTGAGATAGGGTCCGTAGGTCTGTTTCTGTGGCGTTGAAGGTACAGACATAAGATCGGCCTACTCCACCAAAATATTATGATGCTTATTTCCTTTATCAAATGATAAAGGGGAAGCAACCACAATACAGAAAAGTACCGCAGAACTTTACCAAACGGACAGGCTCCAAAAGTAGTTGGAGCTTAACAGCAGCAGGGTTTCTGGAATGTAGAAGAAATACAGAAATACAGCTTACGGTTCGATGCTTTACTTCAGATATGACATGCAATTATACAGTTTAACAAGAAAATCTTATGTTAAAAGTACAATACATTTTGCTAACTAAATACTATGTATTAGTAGATGGTAACTTTCTATCTCAATTAAGTATAGCAGTATTCCCTATTTTATAAGAAATAGAGAAACTGTAATACTTTTTATAGAGTTTTAAGACTGCAATATTGATGAAATAGATTTACGTTACCATAACAAAAATACAATTTGATGGAAATGCTCATTGGGTGGGGAATAAAGAGCTTTTATCCATGTTAAAAGTGGCAGAGTCTAAATAACAATAGCTTGGCAGTGAGAGTTAACCTTGTCTGTTCAAAAGATATACATTTTCCACAATGTTTTCTAACCTTTTCAACATACAAAATACACTTCTAGTTTCAATATTCAATTTAGATTAAGAACCATTTCTAACCTACACAATTTAGAAAATAAGTTCTAACTTCCTACAAAAACTATGTGAGAAAAGGAGAATAAGATTTGTCTTTTACAAACATTATGAGAGAAAGAGAGAAGAAATAAGATAGAAGAAGACAGAAGAAAGAAAATAAGAGTTTACAAAACAATGAGAGAAAAGAAGAATGTGTTCAAAAATAGTAATGGAAAAGGAGAGAAGAAAGAAGAAAAATGAGAGAAAAGAAGTTGCTCAAAACAATGTCAGAAAAAGAGAAACATTGATAATAAAATCAAACTTACCTGGAATGTAGAAGAAATACAGGAATACAGCTTAGGGTTCGATGCTTTACTTCAGATATGACATACCACTGAAGAAGGAACCTTAGCTTTTATACCTCTCTATCTACATTCCAGACACATTATGTCAATAGTCTGTCCCATAAACAAATTTCTTACCTTTCTATAGTTGTCAGTTTATTGCTACAAATTTGTCACTAATAGTACAAATTTGTCACAATATGTTTTACAAATGTAGATTTTATTAGCTTATTGCATCCTTAATAGTTGTGTATTGTCAAACTAAGCAGAAATGGATAGCCCAAAGGGAATGTATGACAATAGGGTTATGATGTAACAATGTGTATTTGCCAGTTGGAAATGTAAAAGCAAGAGAAACCATAAAAATCCTTTTAAAGATTAAACAATTATAAATATAAACAAAAAATACATAGATTCCAATATTTCTTCTTATTATGCATTAGTGCATAATTGAAAAAATATAAATCATAATAATAATATTAATATTAATGTTTACAACTTACCAATGAAACAATAGATTCTCAGGAAGAACTGGAAATCCATAAATATGTTTCCGAGAAGTGAGCATGAGAGTGTCTTGAATTCTTCAGCATGGATTCACCTGTTATTTGAAAGATAATTCTCAATATACATGGTATTTGTATTTGTGCATGCAAATGCTTTCCACATTATACTATCTATCTAGTCACAATATCCTAACTTATTATGACAATGGCAATAAATATCATTGAAAAAAGATAAATCCTGACCTCAAATAACAAAGATTTGAAAAATACTCCTAGAATTGCATATTATAACATATAATTCTAATCACTTATCCCTATCCCAAACAACAATCAAACTAACTGATCCAGGTTGAAAGACCAGAGTGCATTCACATTTAAAACTATTGAATTAAAGAAATCTCTTCTTTTCACAAAATGATTTTAAAAGGCAGTAGCTATTTGTCTGGTTCAGACTATAAGTCATTTATATTATCTGTCAGGAACCGGATAACTAGCCATATAGAGCTGTTAGCATTATTTGTACGGAACCATACAAGCCGCTATAAATGATGCATTGGAGATATTTGTGCATTCTTACTGGTGGATGTGTTGTAAATACATTTATCCATAAAATATCTTCATTGAATATGAATGAGGTTACTAAACTGTCTGACCAGAATATCATTAACCTGTAGATATAGCTTTTTGTCATTTGGAAATAAATGACAATTTTGTGCTGAGCTGTTAACTAAGTTTTTTTTTTATTTTGTTACCTTTGGACTAAGAGGGACCTTCTGGTGAGTCCATAAAACCAGAAATGCATCTGATTTAGTAGATGACAACCAGATGTCTATTTTTTGGGACCAAAGACAAAGTAGGCAAGGGATTTTCTATGTTTTAACTTGTTTTCTCATTAACCCCATGGAATGGTTACAAAAGTAGCAAAGGGTTGATACCCAAATGGAAGGAAAAAATCCCCAAGCCCCCATACACCTTTAAGGAAACCCCTGAATTATAATATTAATGGCTAATTGTTTGGTTCTGAACAAACAAAACTCAGCTGTGTATAGGTAATCTGTCCGGGACCGGATAAATTTATAGCTTTTAGCAGAGTACAGGCAATTAGTCCGGTAACATGTATGTATACAAATAGACACTTTTATTCTTAAAATAACATCCTGCATACTACTCATGCAAGCTAGGAATTGTTTGGGAAAGGGGTAAATAACTGATTAATCTCATTTGGCAATAAGTACAAATAAAGATCAGCCTCTTTTGTGAAATATGATCTTTATCTTCTTTACATCTGGTAGAATAAAACACAGAAAATATTGACAATTTGCTACCTTGGCTTGGATGGAAGGAAAGTTCATTGAAACCTACTTTCACTTTCACTTTATCATTGGCGTTGGAAAGGCTTGGTTAAAACTGCTTAGATGTAAACTCTATAGTTCTGAGATTTAAAATGAAATCACTTACCATACTTAACAAGTACAACGTGACTGAACAATCTCCTCATCCCTCATTTCACTGGGAAAGGATGCATATCCTACTTTCATTTTGAGCTTCGACCTGCAGCCAGCAACTAGCGACACTTTCACGCCTGGATTTCCGGATTAATCTTGGGGTTATGAATATAACCTTGATTGTAGTAATTCTGTCCTGTTTTTAAAATTCGACCAGCATGTTTTTTGTGGTCAGGTAGATAAAATATAGAAATATTCTCCGAAATAGAAGATAAACAATCGGTCGTTCAGCATCCGCGGCGGTCATATTGGATTTTGTTTGTGAAGCATAGCAACAGTAACTAGGGGACTGATTTATCGCGGAACGGTGCATACATGTGCTAGGTCATGTGGCTTTTTCCGTGACGATACAATGTAGCCCGCTGCGAAAAGCATTTACCGCATTTGCTACATTCAAACGGTTTTTGACCGGTATGGGTTAAAATATGCTGATTCAGAACATTTTTCTGACTAAATCTTCTCGGGCAGTAAGTACAGGCGTAGGGACGAACTCCAGAATGGGTGAGCATGTGAAATTTCAAATTTCGGATGTTTTTAAAATTCTTTCCACAGACAGTGCAAATTGGCCTCTCAATCGTTTGATTCTTTACACCTTCTAAAACCAAAGCTCTGGGTAAACCGGATTCAATTAGAGGTCCTGCTAAGGGAGGCAACTCTGTGGTCGAAGAATTTGTGAATAATGTCCCTTGGTAGGTAAATTTTGGCCTTGTGATGACGTATTTACCAACGTCATTACTGCCATCATTAACAACAGATTGCCTCTCACACTGCGCTGAAAAGACAAGTACAAAACTACGGTGGATAATCATGTGATACAATATTTTCGGAAAATCTTCAATAATTTTGTAAATATTAGACCGATTTGAATTCGGTTTGAAGCAGAGAATGTGGGCAGACGATACGCATTAGACAGATGTAATTGATTTTTGAAAAATCAACTAATAACAAAGTTATTGAAAATCAACCAAAATATTGGTTGATCTTCAATAACTTTTTTATCAATGATTTTTCAAAAATCTATCACATCTAGGTTATTTCTGACAATTTTCCGCCTTCTGTGCTTCAAACCGAATTCACATTGGTCAAGTATTGACAAAGTTATTGAAGATTATCGGAAATTTCAAGTCGCATAATTATACACCAAGGAAACTAAAGTGTTTTCAATCAAGGTTGGAAATCATATGATTACATGTATGCTATAATATTTCCTTACTTTTGACATAAAACATGAATATTTCTAAATTTTCGTTAAGTTTATTCTCCATAATAACCCTTTACCACACAGTGACTCTTTTTGGCAAAATAATGGCTTAGAAAAACATCGTGTAAAATGAAGAAATTGCTTGTGACAAGCAATTTCTTCATTTCCTACAATGTTTTCTATGTAAAAAGACCAAACAAGAGTGCCAGAATGGCACTGTAATCGCTCACCTGAGTTCTTGTTGTATACATGTTAGGATTGTGAAAAATATAAGTTCTGTTGTAAACAAGAAACATGGTTCAACATTAATTCATGTGGTTGCAAGACAGTCTGTCTTGTTGCAAGTTGCTGCTGGCCAAATATGCACTGGTCCTGACCAAATATTTGAATCAGAAGGATAATGATGGAAAATTTCATCATTATCATTACATATCATCACGGCAAGGAAAATTACAAAACTAAGAATGCTACACTCATCAATCAAATAATACAATTATTTACATCACATGGTATTAGCAAGCAATCTGAAGTATTGGGTAGCAATATAGAATTCCCTACCGCCTTTATATTTGTACAAAGCCCCAGATATTTGGTACTATTTTAGTGGAGCGGATAAGTGCCATTTTTTGGCAAAATCGTGCAAATGGTGATACAAGCACCAAATTTGGTGTGGTGGTACTAGAAGGGAATTGGAAAATTTTGACCCGATGGGACATTGAAAAATCCAAAATGGCGGCCATTTTTCAACATGGCCGCCTAAATTAACCTTTGAAAGGGCTATATCATAAAATTTGGAACCAAGGTTTTGATTTCGACCAGTTCTGGAGCTAAGTTTTGATAAAATCGCATGTATAGTGATTTATTTTATCCATTTGTACAAATAGAACAAAACGGCTGCCTATTTCAAGATGGCCGCCAAGATAGAAAGTCCTCATATTTCATTTAATGATAGAAAAAAAATGTTTCACTTTTATACAATTAATTTTTCACATTATCTTTCATTTTCTCTTCAATTTGTACAAGGAGGGAATTGGAAAATTTTTGACCCGATGGGACATTGAAAAATCCAAAATGGCGGCCATTTTTCAAGAGGGTCGCCTAAATGAACCTTTGAAAGGGCTATATCATAAAATTTGGAACCAAGGTTTTGATTTAGACCAGTTATGGAGCTAAGTTTAATGTTTAATGATTTATTTTATCCATTTGTACAAATAAAACAAAACGGCTGCCTATTTCAAGATGGCCGCCAAGATTGAAAGTCCTCATATTTCATTTAATGATAGAAAAAAAAATGTTTCACTTTTATTCAATTAATTTTTCACATTATCTTTCATTTTCTCTTCAATTTTAAGACGATCTTGAATAATTATTCTGTACTTGTATGTTTTTGGGGTGTAGGTTACATAGTAGAGGTAGTACCTTTGACACAGTAGTCAGCCAATCCGACGGGTCGACTACTGGCACTGGTCCTCACTGTTGTCCTAACTCTTCACCTTCACTTTCACCTTCACCTATCCCGTGGCGGTTGCCGTTGGGGCGCTGTGGATGACTTAACAACCAGTTCTCTCCAACCGTCTCTGTCCTTTGCTTGTTTGACTGCCCCATTCATTTTCAGTCCAGTCCATTCTGTGATGTTCTTTTCCCATCTTTTCTTCTATCTTCCTCTCTTTCTTCATCCTCTAACTGTTCCTTGGAGCACGTTCTCAACAATTCTCTGTCCTCTGGTTACGTGACCAAACCATCTGAGTTTACGCTTTTTGACTGTAGTAAGCAGATTATCGTATGAACTTATAGATTGTCATAGTCTGGTTTTACTTCTTCATTGGTTATGTGATCTTTATAAGATATGCCTCAGTCTTCTGTGGCATCTCATTTCTGTGGCCTAAATCTTTTCCCAGTTTCCACTGTAAGGGTCCATGTTGCACAGGCATATAGGAATACAGAGTGGACGAGGGAGCGCATGAGTCTTATCTTGGAGCCAAGTTTGATGGATTTATCTTTCCAGATGGTGTTAAGCTTAGCTAGGGTTACAGCTGTCATAGCAATATGGCCGATATTTAAGGTTTAGATCCCTCATCTGATACTAGTGCACCTAGGTATTTAAAGTTTTTTACGGTTTCAAGTTTTTCTCCGTTTGCGATGATGTCAGTCTGAATTCCATGAATGTTGTTTGTCATGAGTCTGGTTTTGTTTGCGCTGATTTCCATACCCTAGTCTGCAGATGATTTGTCGAGTTGGCTGACCAGATTTTCTAGCTCCTGTTCTGGGCCTGCCAGTCCAGTCCGTCTATATTATCAGCAAAGTCTGCAGGTTTGTAATTGTTCTGCAACCAATGCTTACTGTTGTTCCTTCGTGGTTTTTAAGTGCGTCGGTCATAATTCTTCCTAAGAAAATGTTGAAGACCGTTGACGAAAGCAGGCATCCTTGTCCTACTACAACTCATGTTCTGAACCATTCACCAATTTCTCCGTATACCTCACTACTGTCCTTGTCGTATAGATTTTGTATGACTTGGATGAGGTTAGCGTTGATGTTATAATGGTTCATAGTAGCCCAAAGTGTGGCATACCAGACTCTGTCAAAGGCTCTCTTGAAATCTATAAATATGTGGTAGAGTTCTTGCTGATGCTCTATATATCTTCCACATAGGATCCAGAGGTTGAAGATCTGCTCAGTGGTGCTACGTCCTGCTCTTAATCATGCTTGCTCTTCTGTTATGGCTGTCTCTGCCTGCGGTGTCAATCTATTCAATATGATCTTGAGCATCACTTTGCTGGGATGGCATATTAGGCTTATAGTTGTTGCATTGTTGTAAATTGCCTTTCTTTGGTGGTGTGATCACTAAGGACTGGGTCCATAGTGTAGACCATTCTCCCGTTTCACAGATCTTCCCAGGGCATTGATCATTGCATCACCACAAGCCTGTACTAGTTCTCTCGGGATGTTATCGATTCCTGCTGACTTTCCTTTCTTAAGGGCCTTCACTGCTTCCTCAACTTCTGCTCTAAGGATGGGGAAGTTGTCTGTATCTGATGACAAGGTTGTGTTGAGTTTTTCTGAATCTCCTGTTGTGCAGTTGGAGTACAGCTCCGGGGTATATTCTGTCCATCTGTTCAAAATGTCTTTAGTTTCGGTTAGACACTTCCCGTTCTTATTTAGGATGGTGCTTGGTCGATTTTGTTTTCCACTGCTGAGGTTTTTCACTACTTTGTAGGCATATTTGGTGTTGTTGGCTTTGAGACTTGATTCAATATCGCTGCATAATGCTGCAACCCAATCCTCCTTTGCCTTTAACATACTTATCTTTACCAGTTTGTCTGCTTGCCGGTACTTATTGGCTCCCCCACTGCTTCCATACTTGGACTGCTTC
This sequence comes from Fragum sueziense, assembly GCA_963680895.1. Lineage (NCBI taxonomy): Eukaryota > Metazoa > Mollusca > Bivalvia > Cardiida > Cardiidae > Fragum > Fragum sueziense. The sequence goes on from OY804610.1 coordinate 17,022,072, forward strand.
AGGTCTCTCCTTTAGTCGCATAGCTTTAGTATGTCTGGTCTTACCTATGGCTTCTTGATGGTCTTTTGTTTACCAAGAACTTCATTGGCCGTCTCCGTCACAGCATTGTTGAACATGCCAATGAAAGTGTCTGCGTCTATGTCGTCTGCATCAAGTAGCAGGAGTGGGGCAAACTTTCTGCCAATTGTGGCCTCGAAGACACGCGCCACTTCTGGGTCTTTTAGTTTCCCCAGATCAAACTTTATTCTGGTGGGAGCCTTTAACTCTTTTGCTTTCTTAGGGTGTAGGCGGAATGATATCATGAAAAGCTCATGGTCACTGTTGATATCCGCACCAGGGAAGCTACGTGTTCTGGCGATATTGACTGATGTGTGGAAACGTTTCTTCATCAATATGTAGTCTATTTGGTGGTCACGCCCAATTGGTTTGTGCCAGGTCCATCGTCTGGACGCTTTGTGGGGGTGGAACGTGTTGGTCACTTTGAGATTGTTGAGTTTTGCGAACTCGAGCAGTCTAAACCCTCTATCATTTGTCTCCGAGTTGCAGTAGGGTCCACATGTCCCTTTCCAGTCTGGTTGTGCATCGTCTCCAATCTTTGCATTCCAGTCCCCTTTGACAACCAGGATATCTTTCTTGGGTGTTTCTTAAATTGTTTGTTGTATTTGGTCATAGCATTCTTCTATTTCTTCATCGGAGGGTGTAGCGGTTTGCGCATACACTTGTAAAATTGTAAAATTAAAAAGGTGATGACGTAAGGCGTATGGTGATGAGCCTGCTGGATATTGGTGTATATCCCATCACTGAACAAGCTGTGTTTTAATGCACAAGGAAACACACACATTCTTCGTGCCTATCGTCTCTTCCACTGAAGTTGAGCTTGTGACCTTCATGGCTCATTGTTTCTCCCATGCCTTTCCATCTCATCTCGCAAATTCCCAACATTCCATCGGTATGTGCTCATAGTATGTTTTAGTTCCTCAAGCTTGCCAGGAGCATTTAGTGTACCTAACATTCAAAGTATCAATGACTATTGTTGCGTCTGGCACTGATTTCGTCTTTACTGTTATCATTGGTGGCACCAGTAGTATATTTCCCACTTCCGTCTTAGTGCCCGGCGTTGTGGCAGTCCTTGATATTCGTCCATATTAGACTTTGTGAAATGTTAATTTAAATATACAATCACAAGAAGCATATTCAAAACAGTCCTACAAATAGCATTAATATAACAAACAGTGTAAAATGTGAAATTGAAACATCGTTTTTCACCATCATATGAAATTCTAGAGTTTTCAAGCTTGGTGGCCATCTTGAAATAGGCGGCCATGTTGTTTTATTAGTGCTAATGGAGAAAACGAATCAAAACACATACAAAAGCATCAAAATTGTGCTTTGAAACTAGTTTAACACATAGCTTCAGACCCAAATCTATTGATATTGCCTTTTTGAAGCATCAGTTTGGCGGCCATCTTGAAAAATGGCCGCCATATTGGATTTTTCAATGTCCCATCGATTCAAAAATTTTCTATTGCTTTAAGGTACTACCACACCAAATTTGGTGCTTGTATCATCATTTGCACGATTTTGACCTTTATCCGCTCCACTATTAAAAAATTGACTAGAAAACCTCTTTTTTCAGTAATTTTTTAAGTCCAGCATTCACATCTTGAATTATCTTCCTCAAAAATCAATGGACAGGACTTAACCCATTACCAGACAACAAAATTTTGGACTTTTCCAATTTGAAAGGATTTGCAGACGACAATTTAAAAATGAAGAAACTTTAAAAATCTTTACATTTTGGGTTAGAAAACATTGTGGAAAATGAAAAAAAATGCTTGTCACAAGCAATTTCTTCATTTTCCACATAGTTATGCCAATCCTTTTTCTGTGAGGCAGTCAAAAGACGTCACTATGCAGTAATGGGTACTAAATCTTGTTCTGAATGTAAATAATGCAGGTTCATATGCAAAAAATCTGCTAAACACAGTCCTGCCAGCGTTAGGAAAAAGTCTGAAAATCTGTAATTTTCTGAGTCATCCCTTTCTTCCTCAAATGTCAATGGACAGGAACAAAAATCGTGTTGCACTTTAACCTATAAATTTCTAAGCCAAGCATGTGCACCATTTCACTTGACAAAATTTAAATTTCATAATATCTTTATCACATGCACGAGATACATTAGGATTTTGATGATGCACATTCGAGGACCATATGTGTACATAATCGACTAAAACACAGTATTTGTCCACTTCAAAATTTATTATGTTATATGCACTTTAGCAAAAAACTGTAGCATTTGCAATCAACCTTTTTTAATTCGAGATATGTAATAATGGTTATTTTCATAGACTATCCAATTTCAGGGCAACATGGCACTATTTATATCCCAAAAATAGCCATTTTTGGGCGTTATATTGTCTCACCAAAATAATCTTAGATTTCAAGGTACATCTGATGAGCTCATTTTGATTGTTTCCAAACAACTTTATCATGATTGGATAGAACAGTTCACAAGGTAAATTTTGGTAGTCTATTGTACCCATATTTTAAGAGTTGTGTCTCAGAAAATAGGACATTAATAGACCCTGGCATGAGTATGTAATGTCCGTAACAAATAGTTACAATGGTATTTTTTTAAAGGATCCATTTACAACAAAACTTCAATAGTCTAGAATATTACAGATCTCAATATGGTAACCTAAATGAAAAAAATCTGTTTCATGTTAACATAACCTCAGGACTTTTTATTGCACTGAAAAGTGCTACGTATACTACATAAATAACAAGAGCTGTTGGAAGACAGCGCGCTCGACTTTCTAAGTTGCTTAGTATAAAGGGGGCATAACTCCAAATACAGGGGTAAAAGTTGAAAATTTTGAAAAACCTGAAAACTTGGAAAAGTCTGTATTTATATAGTAAAAATCGAGAAAATGGGGCATTTTGGAATACTCAAAAACCTGAACTTCAGGCATATGCCTGAAAACTTTTACCCATGCAAATATAGTGGAGCCAGGGTCATGGGCCCTGGTAGTAAGGTAGAGGGTGTGATGGTGAATAAGTATTCCAAGTTTGGGTTGAATCCCTTTGATAGTATGGAAGTTATTGATGTTTGAAAAAAACTTTAACCTTTGTTGCAACGCCGATGCCGATGCCAACGCCAACGCCCGGGTGACAGTATAAGCTCTCATTTTCTTCGAAAAGTCGAGCTAAAAATGCAGCCAAATATCTGATTAACCCTTTCCCAAATGACAAAATTTTACGGTGGTCCAATTTGAAAGCCGCTGCAGACGACAAAATAAATTATGTCAATGGTAAAAAATGTGTATTTTATAGCCTATAAAATATTGAGACAAAAGGAGAAAATGCTGATTATCAGCATTTTCTTCTTTTGTCTCAATGTTTTCCCAAGCCTTTTCTAATTGGGGCGTCAAAACCCGGTCTTGTTTGGGAAAGGGTTAAAAGGTTCAGATCAGATTTGTGTTTTAAAACAAGTTTAAATTCTTTTAACTAATGGCTACAGAAGCTATTCACACATTAATTCTAATCATTTAAGTAATGAATTTTTGATATTGGAATATTATTTTATGGCAAGAAAAAAAGAAGGGTGAGTTAACCCTTTCCCAAACAAGACCTGGTTTTGACGTCCCTAATAGAAAAGGCTTGGGAAAACATTGAAACAAAAGAAGAAACTGCTGATAACCAGCAGTTTCTCCTTTTGTCTCAATATTTTCTATGCCATATTTTACACAAATTTTATCTTTTATAACATCCATTTTGTCATTTGTGGCAGTTTTTGAAGTGGATCACCCTAATATTTTGCCGTTTGGAAAAGGGTTAACCTTATGAGATACTTGTGTGCCAAATACCTTGTTTTAGCCAAATGGTATAATATAACATCTCCTGACTACTTCAGCTTTATTCAACACGTTTGTAATAACAAATACGAAAGTACTATTGTTTGTCGGAAATTACAACACATTAACTTGGATAAAACTGTTCCTTATTGTTGTTTGTGCTTCTTGGCAACATGCCTGCTTAATCCGCATCTGTATTTGAAAGTTTTGCCACACTCTTTACATCTATGGAGTTTCTCGTCCGAATGTTTAGCCATATGTTCACGAAGCCTTGAGGCTGATTCTTCCGTAAAACCACATAAATCACACTTTAACGCCATCCTCTTGTTTTCTCGTCTTTTATGTCGTTCTAGATCTGATTTCGTGGCAAAACATTTACCACATGTGTCGCAAATGTGGGTCTTTAGAGCCCCATGTTGTGAGCAAAGATGTCTTGTCATATTAGCCGCAGAGAAAAATTGTTTTCCACAGCATTGATATGGGGCAACGCCCGCATGTCTTCTTTCGTGTTGTATCAAGGTAGTTTTGGAAGAAAATACTTTGGCGCATTGATGACAAACATATGGTTTGTCTGCACTCATGGAAAACGTCTTATCTGCAAAGAGTCAAATGCATACTAGTATCCAAAAGAGCCAGAATATGGAAAAAGGTCCCTTATAGCATTTCAGACAGCCATGTTTCCTGGTCAGCCTGTACCTAAATGAAGTATGGCCCGGATCCTTGCTGCTGTTTTAAGGTTGCTACAGGTCATGAGGAACCCTCTGTAGACCAACGTTCATGATCAGACTGCGTGTATGAGTTTTGTTCAAGTCCATTGATTTTTTAGGAAGATATGAATGTAGGACTTAGAAAATTACTGGGAAATTACAGTTCTCCAGATTTTTTTTCCAAATGTTTGGCAGATATTGGGCTGATTTTATGTTGTATCATAAGTGACAGAACAAGTTTTGTTTTCATTGATTTTTCAGGAAGATACAGATGCTGGACTTAGAAATTTACCGGGATAATGAAAATGTTAATCATTATCTGTTGGGGAAAGGTTAAAAAAACTCATTCAGACTTAGTAAGGTAAAGGAGACAGTGCAGATTATCAGCATTTTCTTCTTTTCCTCCAATGTTTTCTGGCCCTTCTTATGGACCCTCAATGTTCAGCCTTTGGAAAAAGGATCAGTCTTAGAACTACAGATAAGAGGGGATAATGACTTAAGTTTTCAAAATGCATTGTTTCGTTTATTATTCATTTATTATTTATTATTCTTGTTGAGACAATTCAAATGAGTACCCACAACATAGGGTTTGGAGTGGGTACTCATTGGAATTGTCTTGTTGAGACAATTCAAATGAGTACCACAACATAGGGTTTGGAGTTGAAATGACAAATTTAGGATGTCAACACCCACTTATGGCACTATGCATTATTTCGTTAATCAAACCCTTTGATGTAGGTACTCATTGGAATTGTCTCATCGAGTACCCACAACATAGGGTTTGGTTTGGAGTTGAAATGACAAATTTAGAATGTCTTCTCCCTATCCTACATTTATCTGTAGTTCTGACGAATAATGATGACAACATACCTTGAACACCACTTCCACTCGCTCCCATATCATCACCATCAGCAGCATTACCAGTAGTAGAAGCATCAACAGTAGTAGTATTGGCATCAGAACCATTATCTGATTCCTCCATTTGATCATCCTCTAAGCCTGGTTCAGATTTTATTATGGCATATATCACATCTTCTGCACTATCAGCTCGCTTCATTTCTTCAGTCTCAGCTTTTTCCGAAACAGGATTTTGTTCATGATGCTGCAGCTGATTTTGTCCTAATGCTTTGTCTGATTCAAGGTCGGTTCCAAAAGATGAATCGTTTTGTGATGCTTGACTAAACGATGGACTCTTTTCAAATGAAAGTTCATATGATGGGTTATTCTCAGCTGTTTGTTGTAATATTTGTGTTTTTGAGGGCCTTGATATGCTGTAAGGAGCCAATCTTGGTCGTTTTCCCCCGCTGTTTGGTCGTTTTCCTGCGCTGTTTTGTCCTTTTTTCCTAATTGTTAGATTCTCTGAGAGACTGGTCTGGGTTTCCTGATGTACTTGATGTCCTGCAATTAAATAATAGACATTTCAGAAATTTTATAGATATTTTGCCAACCAGCAAAATTTTAGGGTGGTCCAATTTGAAAATAGTTGCAGACGACAAAACAAATGTTGAAGAAAAGATGACAAAATAGATGTTGATAAAGATGGGATTTGTGTACAATACAATAAGCAAATGTTGAGGCAAAATGAGAAAATACTTTTATATAGAAAACTTATTACTTTCTTAATGTTTATGCCTTCCAGAATTTTCAGAAAAGTGTTAAGTTGTAAGCTACAGATTTTCACTTCCTATAATTATATGCAGGACTAGGTTTTGTGTTCGCCCTTGCCTGTGGGAAGTAATTAAAGAGGAAAATTTTGACCCATTACCAGACGGCAAAAATTTGGACTAGTCCAAATTCAAAGAAGATGCAGACGGCAATTTTAAGTGCATGAAATTTAAAATATTTTGGTCTTTTTGGGTAGAAACCATTGTGGGAAATGAAGAAATTGTCACAAGCAATTTCTTCATTTTACACAATGTTTTCCCATGGCATTATCTTGTGAGGAGTCAAAAAGAGTCATAGTGTGGTAATGGATTAATTCAAGTCATTAATGGAACTCCCTTATTTTGAAGGAAATAATGCATTTGTCCCAATTTGACTGGTTTTAGACAAATTCCAAAAACTATGACAGAAAGCACAGTAACTAATTAGAGCCACTTTGATTTATGCTTACTGATAAACTTAACCCTTTCCCCAACAAGACCTGGGTTTGGTCTTTTAGAAAAGGCTAGGGAAAACATTGAACCAAAAGAAGAAACTGTTGATAACCAGCAGTTTCTCCTTTTGCCTCAATATTTTCTATGTTATACTTTTACACAAATCCGATGGGTTTCAATCTTAATTTTGTCGTTTGCAGCAGCTTTCAAATTTGAGCACCCTGAAATTTTGTCGTTTGGAAAAGGGTTAATTGGGTTAAAAACCACTTCTAACATTTAATCTATGTCATATTGTAGCAACTACAGCACCTTAACCCCTTCCCAAACAAGACCTGGTTTTGACGTCACTTATAGAAAAGGCTTGGGAAAACATTGAAACAAAAGAAGAAACTGCAGTAGTTTCTCCTATTGTCTCAATATTTTCTATGCCATATTTTATACAAATTCTATCTTTATTAACTACTATTTTGTCATTTGTGGCAGTTTTTCAAGTGGATTAACCTAAAATTTTGTCGTTTGGGAAAGGGTTAACCATGGATTCAATTCGTTCCTCTCACCAGCAGTACCATAAAATTCTTTCCAAGCCTCTGTCTGTTCTCCCATGCTTGATTATACTTGTTCACTTAGATACAAATTGAGCTTGGTTAAACCTTGTATACTGTTACGGTGCCGAATCATGTGACACAACAATTTAAGAAAATTGTCAATAATTTTGTTTATACTTGACCAATTTGGATTTGGTTTGAAGAAGGGAAGATGGGACAATGCCATAAATTAACTGGCTGAGGTAAAGCCTTTTAAATTCAGCTGCTAAAAAAAGTTATTGATGACTAAGCAAAATTCTGGCTGGTTGCCATTATTTTTTTATGTGATCAGCAAATCCCTGGCATTTTTTAGCTCTCTCTGATTCAAATCTCTTTTACATTTGTCATTCATTAACAGACGTCTACTCTATTGAGAAATATCATAAATGTGGGACATAATTCCCTGCCTCAAATTTGCGCATGGTACATTGTTTACATCAAATCAACAGATAACAGGGAGAAAGCATTCTGTTTTTTTTTTTCAAATCCAAACCCCATGTTGTGGGTACTGATTTGAATTGCCTTGTTGAGACAATTCTTATGAGTACCCCCCCCCCCCCCCCCCCCCCCAACAAAAGATTTAATTAATATTTAGTTAAATATTTCATTTCTGAAGCCATCACTCCCTCTTATATGTAGCTCTGATTCACATTCTACATTACTCACTTTCAACACAGAAACCAAGAAACTTGGATTTGAACTCATCATGGTTTTCGAGGAATTCCTTCCCAAAGTTGGAGCCCAAGTGTGTGAGAGACCCATCCTCAAGACTGGCTGTTACCAACACAGATTCCTCACCGGTCTGACTAGATAGTTGCTCAACCTGCAAAATGTGGAATGTTTGTTTACTTTAATTATTAACAAGTGTCAATATGGGAATAGGTCAAGACTAAATGTGTCAGGGACCCATCCTCAAGACTGGCCGTTACCAACACAGATTCCTCACCAGTCTGACTAGATAGTTGCTCAACCTACAAAATGTGGAAAGTTTGTATTGGATTCACCCATTACCAGATGGCAAAAGTTAAGGGTGGTCCAATTTGAAAGCTGTAGCACCCAGCAAATCGCTGGTGGGGAGTCAAAAACTCGTAACTACAGCTTGAACAAGCTGGAGTTACGAGGTTTTGACTCCCCACCGACAAAATATGATTTTGGTAAAGATAGAATTTGTGCGTGATAGTCACTACAGTGTAGAAAAATTTGAGGCAAAAGGAGAAAATGCTGGTCACCAGCATTTTCTTCTCTTGTTGCAATGTTTTACCAAGCCATTTAAACTCATCATGGTTTTCAAGAAATTCCTTCCCAAAGTCTGAGCCTAAATGTGTGAGAGACCAATATTTAAGACTGGCTGTTACCAACACAGATTCCTCACCCGTCTGACTAGATAGTTGCTCAACCTGCAAAATGTGGAATGTTTGTTTACTTTAATTATTAACAAGCGTCAATATGGGAATAGGTCAAGACTAAATGTGTGAGAGACCCATCCTCAAGACTGGCCGTTACCAACACAGATTCCTCACCAGTCTGACTAGATAGTTGCTCAACCTACAAAATGTGGAAAGTTTGTATTGGATTCACCCATTACCAGATGGCAAAAGTTAAGGGTGGTCCAATTTGAAAGCTGTAGCACCCAGCAAATCACTGGTGGGGAGTCAAAACCTCGTAACTACAGCTTGAACAAGCTGGAGTTACGAGGTTTTGACTCCCCACCGACAAAATATGATTTTGGTAAAGATAGAATTTGTGCGTGATAGTCACTACAGTGTAGAAAAATTTGAGGCAAAAGGAGAAAATGCTGGTCACCAGCATTTTCTTCTCTTGTTGCAATGTTTTACCAAGCCATTTAAACTCATCATGGTTCTCGAGGAATTCCTTCCCAAAGTCCGAGCTTAAATGTGTGATTGCTCCAGTCCATCTTCAAGACAAGATTCTTCGCCAGTCTGAGTAGAAAGCTGTTCCACCTTAAAAATTGTTTATATATTTGATTAATTCTTAGCAAAACTGCAAAAAATTTACCATCTAGTAACAGGTTAAGCCAATGGCAATTAATTTTAAAAATGCTAAAAATGGACTATGTTTACAGTTATGTATTGATGAGCTGTTGGTGCTGTTATAAAATCTCATTGCCGTAGTTACATGATTTTATAACAACACCTACAAAATACTATTGTTTGTCCGAATTTACGTCAAGTTTAACTGGATAAAATCTTTTCCTATCGACACATCTTTATAAATGATCAGATGGCATTACAGTAGTTAACTGTTAATTTCCCAACACTTTAAACATTTAGACGTGCCCCATAGAAAAAAATAGGGAATTCGAAAAAAATTTAAGGCTGCATAAGCAGAAGATGTCTCAATTTTTCTGTTGCTTTTTCGTTTAACCACATTACATGAGGGCAAAGTTTTATACTGGTCCAAATTTAAAGATGCTGCAGACCACAATTTCAAATGAACAAAATTTTACATTTTGGGTAAAGGACATTGTGCAATTTCTTCATTTTCCATAAATGATTTCCGAAGCCTTTATTTTGAGGATCATCAAAAAGCTTCATTGTGTGGCAATGGGTTAACCCATTACCAGACAGTGACTCTTTTTGACTCCCCACGAGAAATTGGCTTTGGAAAACATTGTGGAAAATGAAGAAATTGCTTGTGGCAAGCTATTTCTTCATTTCCTACAATATCTTCTACCCAAAAAGTTTTAATATTCCTTCACATTGAAAATGTCACTTACTTACTTACACAAGTTACTTGTACTTGTTGGTAGAAACTGCTAAATAGGCTGCTGCCTCTGTGGCCCTTTTCTTTTCAAGATTTTTGTCCTCTGCAACTTCTTTAACCCTTTCCCAAACAACAACATTTTTCTGGCGATCCACTTCAAAAACTGCCACAAATGACAAAATGGATGTTATTAAAGGTAGGATTTGTGTAAAATATGGCATAGAAAATATTGAGACAAAAGGAGACACTGCTGGTTATCAGCAGTTTCTTCTTTTGTTTCAATGTTTTCCCAAGCCTTCTCTGTTTGGGACGTCAAAACCTGGTCTTGTTTGGGAAAGGGTTAAATTTGGATCAGCCTAAAATTTTGTTGTTTAGTATTGGTAAAGGGTAAAGGCTGTCAAAAAATTCACTTACTAAAGCTTGAATCTGACATTTAAGGACGGCCTTAAGGATGACTTTGTAACCTGGAATCTGCTTGAACGCTTCCATATCTGGCATCTGCATCTTGCTTGACCCTTTCCCAAACAAGACCTGGTTTTGACGTCTCTTATAGAGATGGCTTGGGAATACATTGAGACAAAAGAAGAAACTGCTGATAATATTTTCTGAGCAATATCATACACATTTTCCATATGAATTTAGACCAAATTTGTCCACTGGAGCGGCTTTTAACCCTTTCCCAAAGGACAAAATTTAAGGGTGATCCACTTCAAAAACTGCCACAAATGACAAAATGGAAGTTATCAAAGATAGAATTTGTGTAAAATATGGCATAGAAAATATTGAGACAAAAGGAGAAACTGCTGTTTATCAGCAGTTTCTTCTTTTTTTCAATGTTTTCTTAGTCTTTTCCATCAGGGACGTCAAAACCAGGACTTGTTTGGTAAAGGGTTAACCCATTACCAAACGACAAAATTTTAGACTAGTCAAAATTCAAAGAAATTCAGACGACAATTTCGAGTGAATGAAATGTTGCATTATCAAATTTTGATCTTTTTACTTAGAAACATTTTCCACGATGTTTTCCATAGCTATATTATTTTGTGGGGAGTCAAAAAGAGTCATTGTGTTGTAATGGGTTAAATAGGAAAAATGTAAATTTTTGCCGTTTGGGAAAGGGTTAAGGCTGTCACAAATTCCAGGGCTTTTTCCAGGCATTTTGGGAAAGGGCCCCTAGCTCTAAATTGGGAAAATTTTATCGACAAAGTGCCAAATTTGGGAAAAATTAGTATAAGCTTAGTAAAACATGGATAGAGAATGCTGGTCAGTGATAAGCATTTTCTACTCTGTATCTTGAGCTACATCATTCACAAGCTTTACATTTTTTAGTTACATTTATTTTGTTGCTTGCAAAAGCTTTAGAATAAGTTCACTGTAAAAATTTGGTAGTCAGGGAAAGGATTAAATATTTACTGAAACAGAAAGTACTAATGATCCACAGAACTGAAATACCCCACCCCATGTCATCTAACTCGAAACCAAACTTCCGCTTCCGGTCCAGCAAGTCGTGAAAATTTTTGGTGTGATTTATTTTTCCTAAAATCCTTCTCTTATTTCTGCATCCGTGAGTTTACAAGATTCTTTAATGTTTATAATGTTGTAGGAAGGTTTTATCTAAGTAATGGATACGTCTGCAAATTTCAAAAACAATTATTTAGTGATATTTTCATGATAGAAAAAATCGGTGCCAATATCCCTTGTTTGAAAAAGGCCGCCATTTTCGTAATAAAATTAAAGTTTGAGATAGTTCTAAATATGTCTACAAATACTATTACCAATTAGATTCTACTTTTTAGAATTAAGAAATTTAAATTATTTGTTAGGAATTAGTGTTGTATTCGGTTTAATATTTTGAAAAATTATTTTCTGGAAACACAAAATCGTAAGAATCATGGAACAATATTCTCTTTCAAGAAATAGGTGCACGCTTAGACAAATATGTCACTACAAAAATTAAAGAAGCAAGAAGAGAAATTCAGATTAGAAGCAACTACTCGACGTGTGATAGAGAATCCAAGGGAAACCATCCTTGCAACTGACAGTAAAGGCTTCTACATTCAGAGGGAAGTACAAAACATATCTCCTTCACCATTTAACTTTATTTGTCAGCCAGGTGTTAATATTGACAACACATATTTTCAACGACAAGTAGCCAATGCAGTTAGATCTACACATAACCCTATAGTTCTAATATGGCTTGGTACGTGTGATTTAACCACAAAGTCAGGCAACTTCATTAGTCTAAGAAGTGACCACAATGAAATAGTCACACGTATCATAGTCAAGTATAGATACTTTAAATCTTATATTTTAAGAAATAATCCCAATACAGAGGTTGTTTTTCTCAACATTCCATACTACTCAATCGTTAATTGGAACAAAGCAAAAGGTCACCCAAATAGCCAAATTTATGAAGATCAGGATGATACATTACAAGAAACTATTGACCTACTTAATCAAAAATTAGCTTCTATAAACTCTTTTAGAAGTCCAAAATTGGAACAGGACCTAGTCCGATCAAGTAAACGTCAGACCAGGCACAGCGTGACCTATAAACCAAATTATAACTTGTACACAGACGGTGTACACCCAAATAGAGCTTTGTCTCGTCTATGGCTGCAACGATTGCTTAAATTAAAGCACAGAATTGATTGTCTGTAAAGTTTAAAAAGGAATGAAAGTTCTGCATGTACAAAAATGGTGAAATTGTAAATTTATAATTATTTGTACAGGTGATATTTTGGAATAGGGATTGCCCTGTTTCAGTTATCAATCAGTTATCATTCAGTTATCCATTCGTTCAACAATTTAAGAATTTTATATCAATTGTATACTAAAAGTTGATGATTGGTGCAAGGAAAAAATATCATTCGAAAATTGCATGCACCTAGGATAGGAATAGGGATTGCCCTGTTTCATCTGCCCAACACGCACTCGCATTTCTACTAAGCTTGCACGCACACATACACTCCTATGCACCGGTAAAAAGAATTGTTAAAAATTAAATGAAGATTCTGCTGACTATTTCATGCAGCAGTCATAATAAATTAAAGGATTGATAATAATTCTAGGAAGAGGCTAATGCAGGCTTTTGTAGAGATGTGTAAGTGAGAACATACAATTTATATGAATACATAAAGATAGGTATAAATTATACTAAAGATTTGTATTTGTAGTTACTACATTATGAGTGGTATTTTGGAATAGGGATTGCCCTGTTTCAGGTATCATTCTGTTATCATTGAATAAATTCTGAATAATACTGTTCTTCTAAACCCTCTATTATTACTTAGATTTTGTCATAATTTAAGAAAAAATAAAATGGCTCATAGAATTATAACATCTACACCTCTGTTAAAGCGACCAAGAGCAGCTAGCAATTCATGTCCGAAATGCGATGAGTTAATTGAGCATGGCAAAGATACAATTCAATGTAGTATATGTGAATTGATATTCTGTATGGGGTGTACAAATATTTCACCAATACTAGCAAAAGCATTACAAGAAGACACCAGCCACAATTTCCAATGGACTTGTAACAACTGTAAGCAAAATTTCCCAAGCATGTCTAACCTCCATAGTCAGCTCAGGTCCATAGAAGAGAAAACAGACAGAAGATTAACCAATTTAGAAACACAATTTACAAACATGAAAGAAAATCTTGGTACAAACATAAAAACAGAAATCCAAACATTAAAACCTTCACTAAAAGAAGAAATAGAAACAGAAATAAAAGCCAGTCTAAAGCAGGACATAAGACAAGAAGTTAGAGAAATTGAAGAACAGAAGAAAAGAGCTTTAAATCTCATAATATTCAACCTACCAGAAAGTAAAAGACATACTCCAAAACTCAGAAAACAACATGATGAGAATAAATTCAATGAAATCTGTCAAGCTATTGGTGTGGACACTCCAGATGTAAATGTTATGTTCAGACTAGGAGTCCAAGACAAAGATAAAACTAGACCACTTAAAATTATTTTAAACAACAAGCTACACAGAAAAAACATACTAGACAATGCAAGAAACCTAAAATCGAGCACAACACCTGAAGAATTGAAGGAGTGCATTATAGTAAAAGATCTGACTGTGACTCAAAGAAAAGAATCCAAACAGCGTAGACTAGCAAAAAAAGAAGAAAGAGAAAAAGAAAAGAACAACGAATCAATTAACAACAATGCAACAATAGATGACAAAACACTAACACCAGAAGCAATCAGTAGTCAGAACCATGAAAATGTAGCTGTGAATAAAACCAACAGAAAAGACATCACAGATTTGGACATTACAGCACTTACAACACCTTCCAAATACATACAACAACAAGAAAGCTCTGAACTTTTTGATTCACAATTACTGTCTCAAAATCTCCTGATGCCTACAAGGCCTTTATACAATTTATTTAATGAATCAATCAAAACAAGAGATGTAGACACTAGCCAACAACAAGACTAGGAAACAAGTTTTATTTTTAAAGATGTAAATAACAGATCTTTTAAAATTATGTATACAAATGCAGATAGTCTATTTAATAAAATAGATGAACTGAAAACAAATATTTCTATTAATCAATTTGACATCATAGCAGTTACGGAGAATTTTCCTAAACAGAATGATGACCTTGAATATGATTCTCCTGTATGGCACATTCCGGGCTACACAACATTTCATCCGGGAACGAAAACATTCACCAATCGTGGATGTTTAATATATGTTAAAAACAACATTGGAGCATACCAATTGGATTCTGTTAAAACAAGATATGTGGAGTATATTCAAATTGTCATAAAAAGCGATGAAGAAAGTATTTTATTCAGCTGTATATATCGCAGTCCAAGCGCAACAGACAATCTGGTAATAGACGAACTAAACCAAATATTATCTGGAAACAAAGCGATAAGTCAACGTTGTAACCAACTTTACGTAGGAGATTTCAACTTCAAAAATATAGATTGGAAGAAAGAAAGAAGTACCGAAGGACCAAACAGCTTAACTTCAAAATTTTTAAACATAGTCCAAGAAGCCTTTCTTTATCAACATGTAACAAATCCAACACGTCATAAAGATGGTAACACACCAAATATTCTTGACCTCATTCTAACAACAGAAAAAGATATGGTAGACAGTGTAGTCCATAATGCGCCACTCGGGAAGAGTGACCACGAGTGCATAGAATTTATGATGTATGCAGGAAATAAAACAAACACCAAAACAGAAACCTTGGGTAAATTAAACTACCACAAAGGAGACTACGTAAATATACGTTCAGTACTTGAAGAAATGAATTGGGAATTAGAATTCAGCCATAGTGATGCCCAGGGGAGTTGGGATAAATTTGCCGATCACATCACAAATATAGTCAAAGAAAATATACCGGAGTGCAAATTTAGCCAAGACTCACCTGGAACACCATGGATGAATGCTGAAGCCCTCAAGGCAGTGAGAACCAAACGTACGAGGTGGAAAAAATACAAATACTGCAGGAGCACACAGAACAGAACCCATTACAGCCAAGCAAAGTACAATGCCGCCAAGAAAGTTAGAGAAGCCAAACACACTTATGAAAAGAATATAGTAGCTACCCTAAAAACTAACCCCAAGAAATTCTGGAAATTCATAAAATCAAAAACCAAGGTAAAAGAGAACATCCAAGTTCTAAAAGACAGTGATGGAAATATACACACTGACAACGCCCAAAAAGCAGAAATACTCAATAAGCATTTTCAAAGTGTCTTCACTGTGGAAAACGACCAAATCCCAGATTTTAACAGGAGAACAGACAAAGAAATAGAAAACATAAATTTTGATAAAGAAACTATCTCCAAACATTTAAAAGAGTTGAAAGATGGTAAAAGCATGGGCCCAGACAGTGTACATCCCAAATTTCTAAAAGAAGTATCAGACCAAATCGCAGAACCACTAGCAATAATTTTCAATAAATCAATGTCCGAGAAAAAACTCCCTACTGTATGGAAAACATCCAATGTTACTCCCTTATTCAAAAAGGGATCAAAACAAGAGGCTGAAAACTACAGACCTATTAGTCTAACAAGTATCGTTTGTAAAATCATGGAAAAAATCATTAGAGACAAAATAACAACCCATTTAGAAGAAAATAAATTATTTTCTGATCACCAGCATGGTTTCAGAAAGGGCAAATCATGTTCAACCCAACTAATTGAAACAATGGAAGATTGGACAAAGCTTATGGATTCAAACAAAGGTATTGATGTCATATATCTCGATTTTAAGAAAGCTTTTGACACTGTACCTCATCTGAGACTGCTTAAAAAACTTGAAGGCTATGGAATTACTGGAAACATTCTTGGTTGGATCAAAGACTTTTTGACTGGAAGAATGCAAAGAGTAATACTAAATGGTAGTAGCTCAACATTAAGAGAAGTAACCAGTGGAATCCCACAAGGGAGCGTACTAGGTCCAATACTATTTACCATCTTCATTAATGATCTACCAGATAACCTATCAAACACAACAAAATTATTTGCTGACGACACTAAAATTTATTCTGCAGTCAACAACAAAGAAGACCACAACAAACTTCAAACAGATCTTGTCAAACTTGAATCATGGTCTTCTACATGGCAGCTGCACTTTAATCAAGAAAAATGTAAACACATTCATATTGGAAAAAAAGAAACTGCAGACTCTGTTCCATATAAACTCTTGAATAAAGACATTTCCAAAGAAATTTCCGAAAAAGACCTTGGTATCTTTGTTGACAACAAATTGCTCTTCAGGGAGCATATAGACGCAAAAATTAAAAAAGCAAATCAAATGATTGGTATGATCAAAAGGAGTTTTTCAGTTATTGACAAAGACATGTTCCTTACCTTATACAAAAGCCTGGTTAGACCCCATTTGGAATATGGTAGCTGTGTCTGGTCAACGATGTATAAAACAGAGAAAATCAAGTTAGAAAACATTCAAAGACGTGCAACCAAACTTGTACCAGAATTAAGAGACAAATCTTACTCAGAAAGACTAAAAGCATTAGGATTGCCATCTTTAGAATATAGACGGCTGAGAGCCGATATGATTCAAACTTACAAGATACTCAATGATATTGACAAAGTCAACAAAGAAAAAATTTTTCGAGTAAATAAAACAAACACTAGGGGTCATAAACATAAGCTTTTCAAACCTTTGTGCAAAACAAACCTGCGAAAAAACACCTTTTCTGTATGTGTTATCACACACTGGAACAATCTGCCTGAGGAGCTAATTAACTCAAAAACTGTAAATAGTTTTAAGAATATTTTAAATAAAGTGTGGAAACATATTCCAATTAAATTCCATCCTGAGTGCTATGGACCGGAAGCGGACATTCAGGATCGAAGAAGATACAGACGGGTCGTAGAGTCTACGGACTAATGTATAGACCTCGATGGAAAAGTAAAGTAAAGTAAAGTAACTCTTAGTTAGAATTTATAGAATAATTTTGTTTAAATTTAAAATCAGTTTTCAAGGATTTTAGCTGAAAAAATATGGATCTTTGATTGTATACAGCTTTAATTTTCCTCCTATCAACTTTGATTAACACTTTGTTTACATCGCGAAAACCCATGACATTAAGTTTTTTATTACTGTATCTGTTTTTCCCAAGAGCATCAAACAGTCTAAGCAATAAAACATCAAATAGGTAACAAGATCTGACTGAATTACTGAAGAACTTTTTGGATTTCTTTGATATAGAGCCCTCATTAATTTACAATCTACGGCTGCGAAGATACGATCGGCGATTTACCTGAATGACTGCATAACACAATTGGGTATTTTCACACACGCATATTATGTAATTTATGACATATGGCTACTTCAATTGATAGAATAAAGGGCTGTGGCCAATTAAATATTGGATTCTCAGCTAATAATCGGCATACAGTCCAGATGTGAAACTCATTACTGTTCATGCCAGTACTTTGGATTGGGATTTTTTTTCTGAATTGGGAAAAAATTGGGGCCGTTTTGGTTTGGGAATGGGGCCGAATATCGGCCCCTACGGAATAGGCGAAAAAGCCCTGAATTCACTTACCAAAGCTTGAATCTGACATTTAAGGACGGCCTTAAGGATAACTTTGTAACCTGGAATCTGCTTGAACGCTTCCATATCTGGCATCTGCATCTTGTACTCAGTGCTCTCACCAGCCCAATAAGCTGTATCAGCCCCACTACAGCTTCATGTAAATCAATGTTAGACGGCTTAGTCCTCTACAGCTTCAAAAGTACCTCACAGTTTAATTTCTGAAAATGGACATAAAATAGGGTGATTTTGAGGTTTTCCATGCCAAAATTTGTTTTAGATAGAGCATTTCGTATAATAATTCTGCATGAAAACATTATGAGAAATGAAGAAATTGCTCAAAATGAGCAATTTCTTCAATTCCCAAAATGTTGTCATGCTCAGTTATTTGTATTTACAAAAACTGCCTGTTGGTTTATGTATAATACTTGACCACTACAGCTTCAAATTATTCTGCAGAGAACCCTGTGTATTTATTACTGCTATGGGATCTATAAGGCCCAATCCTAATGTAACTGTCCAGCTGTCTCAAGCTATATCATCATTGCTCTCCACGGCATTGATGCTCTTTAACAAAATATAGTTTTATACACTTAAAAAGGAACAATAGATGTTTCAAGTACTTTCAACAAGACCAGTTGAAAAGAGGATTTCAGGCGTGGGTGGCAAATTAGAAGTCAAAATTATATTTCTTTGGTTGAAAGCAGAGAAGTTGCTAAACTGTCGATGTACATGTCATGTTGACCGTTCATGTAAATTTTATCAAAACCCAGAGAATCATTTTGTAATTTGATCCTAAAATGGTCCCTAAAATCAATCTCAATGTTATTTTAGGGAGGGAAGGGCTCACAAGGAATATGGATGGAGCAGCTGACCGTTATAACCCCCCCCCCCCCCCCCCGGAACATTGTTAGGGGTGTAATTGATCGGAATATAAGACAGCAGGAACAAAATTAAATATATTTTCCATGGATTAGATGATAGGTAAGGAAAAAAGACTAAGATAACCTCTTTTTTTCATAGAGAAGGGTCGAACAGTCTGTGGGCCGAATAATTAAAAAGTACTTTACTGGTTTTTATACCTGATTACCGCGAATAAAATATGGTAATTAGTAATTAATTTCTGTCTTTCAATAACAGATATCCAGCAAAAATAAGTTGATGATAATGAAAACCTTAAAAAACTTTGGCGATTTCGCTTTGTTATCGACAAAGTGAGAGTAATTTCCCTTTATTTTAGACTGGGTAAGTGGCCCTTTTTAGACTGGATTTACATTACTCAACTAAAAAAATCGGCCTGTCAAGTCACACGCTTCGCGCGTGTCTCACACGCATTTCGATTCTAAGTGAAACTTACACGCTTGGAAAAACATTGTGGAAAATTAAGAAATTGTTGTTGACGAACAATAATTATTTCTTCATTTCCCAAAACGTGTTCACAATTTAGATCTAGGCTACCAAAAAAGTAGCAATTATATCACATTGACAAATGTCGTCTGCAACTTCATTGACAAGTGATAAATTTTGTCGTCTGGTAATGGGGATTAAAAGTCTTTTTTTTTTTGAAAATTCTGGAGGGAGCCCGCACCCGGGCGTAGCCATATAAATAGGCCTTGTTAGCTTACTTGCCTTCACACGAACGCCGTAGACGCAAGAGGGGGAGAGCACTAGCCCCCTATATCCCGCACTCGTAAAAGTAGGGTTGGGGGTTGGGTCCCCCGAGAAAATGTCGACTTGTTTTCGTGCTTTTTTGTGCATTTTCAACCATTTTGAGACACATTTGCCGATTAGCCTATTAGGGTTATTTCTAGCTTTCGATTTTTTACATTATAGGCTACGCACGTACATATTGTCAATTTGTCACTGTGTGTACAGGCATATTTGGCACTACAGACTGCCCCATGGGCAACACCCCTAGATCCGCGCATGTTCATCTAGCGGAATTTGTGAACGACAATCAAGTCATATCGGTTAATATACTAGTCAAAACGTCTAACGCGCCACTTTGATTTAACTAGAATTCTAGTGGCTGCATGGCCATTTTAGAAATATTTCACGCAAAATTAAAGTGATGCTGAATACATGGAACTATCGAAGCTTGCATATGTGACCCGTCACGCTAAAATGGACCTTATCAGCAATCCAAAGATCCAAATTTTGACAAACTTCTCAGACCCAGCACAGGTCAACCAGATACTGTATGCGAAAACTGAAGATGTAGTCAGATAGGCAAAACATTCCAGATTTAGAAAATTAGGCCTACATACAAGTCATTGGCGGATCCAGAGGAGGTTCGGGGGGGAGCTCAAACGAACCATCTTCTGTAGCTAGATTATTTCATTTTCTTGCAGAAATTCAGTCACAATTGTGTAATACTAGGAAAACGAACCCCCCTATTTGTATATTCGAACCATCCCCCCTCACAAAAATCCTGGATCCGCCGCTGCAATTGAAAAGTGTCAGCCCTAGTCTGGCTGCGCGGATTGCGCAGACTGACTAGGGTCGATAATTTTCACTCTTCCTATAAGGTTCACATATGGGTCACATATACAAGAAGACTCATTTTCGAAATTCACACGGATAGCAAAAGCATTAAACTTGTGTCAATTCCAATCATTTCTGGTTAGAATATTGGTAATTGTTATCATTATTTCCTTGAAAATGGTTCAAACTTTTCACTGACATACAAAAATCGTTAAAAATCAAAGTACTGAAAGTACTGTTAGAGAGCATGTTTGACACAACATAAAATCTTGTGACAATATTGCATGGTAACATAATTCATGCAAAGCTATCTATCCGTGAGTGTAGGTGGAGCTGTATTTAAAGGACATTTTAATCCAACAGCAATATTTCAGACTGACCAAAATTCAAAGATGTTGCAGACGACAATTTAAACTGACTGAAATTTTTCATGTTTCTGTTTTTCTATATATAAAAAAATGTGGGAAATGAAGAATTGGCTTGTAACAAGCAATTTCCTCATTTTCCACATTGTTTTCTGAAGCCATTTTCATGTGGGAGTCAAAAAAGAGTCACTGTGTGGTAATGGGTTAAATGAAAGCGCACCAAAACATCACCATAACATGACTTCATTCAAAAGGCTGCATAATGAGGAACTGTCCATCATTGTTTCATTCAAATTCAACCATAAATGGAAGAATGTATTAATAATTGACAATAAATTGAAACATCTTTTTCTGTGATACAATATAGTATCACCAAAACCGCAAAAATATGCATGGTCATGGTCCATTTCAAAAGCTGATGCAAACGACAAAATGTTATTAAAGTTATGAATTGTGTGCAATATAGTTCAGAAAATATTGAGACAAAAGGAGGAAATACTGAATATCACCATTTTCTTCTTTTGCCTCAATGTTTTCCAAAGCTTTCTCTTATTGACACATCAACACAAAATTTTGTTTGGGAAAGGGTAAATTTAAATAAACCAATTCATAAATGTAGATCTATGAGAAGTTGAATTAATAAGAAAATTTACTCTAATGTCCCCTTTATCCATGACTCAATAAACTATCACCAAACAGCACAAGCTTTACGATAAATACACCCACTGGTAGAATTTCTGTCTGTGGAATGTGATTCTATTTTTAGACCGTTTGCATTGTCCAAAATTTAGGCCACATGACTTGACCGCATGACCTGCATGACCCAATTCTGAATGGCAAATTACTACTCAGATATCTTTTTTATTTAAGACTTGTTAAATACTTGATTTTTTTGCATAGATCATACATGCCATCTATTTTATATAATGACATGTGTGATTGTAGACTATTCTAATTGTCATTTAGATCTTTTTGTCTTGTTTGGCAGGAACTATTTTCGTTGTGCGGTTTGTAAAGTACATTTAAAGTACATTTGGGATGATAAAATAAGAGAGCCATGCTCTCTAAAAATTGTTATAAAAACCAAGTAGCGAGTTAGAAGTTTTGACTAGTATATTGGTGTGTACAATTTGAATGGAAAAAGATAAGAAATTGTTAGGTTTTAGGTTACAATGTCTACCAGAAATTAGAAGATTCGAAAAAAGACTTAGGCCTACTTTCCCCCTTGCCAAAAAAGATATGCTTTTGACGTCCGTGTTAGAAAAAACAACAACAAAAAAACAACAACGCGAAAACACTGCGGCAAAAGAAGAAGATGTTATTGAAGTTCTACATACTTTTCTTTTGCCTGGACATTTTCTGGCTTGATCAATTTATTATTAACCATCTCTATTAACATCCATTTTGTAGTCTGAAATTCATAATAAATATCGTAAATTTGAACGTGAGTTGTAGATATACTAGCAGTAAAACGATGGGAAAATGAATTTTCTTTCGAATTCAAGAAATAAAATCGCTCCTTTTCAGCGAAAACCTCGTAACTGCAGCTTAAAATACGCTGCAGTTACGATGTTTTCGTTGGAAAGCGTCGAAATGTTCGTAAAGGCTCTAGTATAAAGGTCCCATGTCTTCCACAAAACTTAGAATTTGAATTTTTTATCGCAAGTTTCAATGTGACATAGTTCTATTCTTTGAACTTTGAACTTAATATTAATAAAGATCAATTGGGAACCTTTTGGAAATGAGACAACAAATGACCTCAATATGTAAAACGTTATGTATTATTAAATAACATAGACAGAACAGAACTATTTAGTACAAGTATGGACTATTTCAAAGGGAAATGTTTCAGCCTGTTGTTCGGTAAGTGACAAGCCGTTGCTTTTCTTCAAAAACATTGTAACTGCAGCTTAAAATGAGCTGCAGTTACGAGGTTTTTGGAAGAAAAGGAATGTGACAGTGTTCGAAACGAGTAATTTCTTTTGTTTTCCAAATAATATTTCCAAGGGTTGGGCCCTATATAATTTCATAGCAAGTTTCCTAAACATGTCTTATTTCAACCGACAAAGAAGGGGCCAGATAGGCTAGCCTATCTAGAAATGACACTGTATACATCAATTTGTTTAATTTTAACACAAAAATATAGGATCTATATTTCTTGAAAACGGCACAATGCTTTGGATGAAATTTTCGGAATTTCAATAAGAAAATAAGCTCTTTCAGATAAAAATAAAAGTAAAATTTACGAACACATATCTATGAAATGTCATTTTAAATCTTCTGTGATTGCAGGGACCTGTCTATTAGCTCAAGTGTGGGGAAGATCGTCGAGATTTCTAGGTAAGTTTTCTTTTTATTTATTAGTTAGACTAACTTAGATCTACCGAAGTTCTGTTTTCTAACCGCATAAAACGCATTAGGATAATAGTCATGTTTTGATTATAAAACTAAATTTCCATGAGTGTATTTCTAGAAAAATAATGAGTAGGCCTACAAAGCGAAGGGACAATTTTAAAGCGTGCGTTTTACCTAGATTCACGGCGAAAAGATTTTTTAGATTCACGGCGAAAATTTTCGAACTCGCTTAGACTTTACTAATCAGAAAAATTAACTCATCGTCCTTTGCGTACAGTTAAGGTATAGCCTTCTGCCCATCATTAATAACACCAATTTCTAGCTATACGAAATGCATCAAACTACACACACTTGTAAATACACTTCACGTAAGTTGATTCACCGTGCCCGATTTAAGATAATGCTTCAAGAAAAAGAAAAATAATTTACGAATATTATTTTACTCTATATTCATATGCAAGGGAAGTAATTCTGAACATTTTTGTCCAATATTTCCATAAGTATAAATCAAATCAAAATTCTAAACCGTTCAAAACGCTTAAATGGAATGGAAATGTATCACAGTTTAGGAATTACTGGTACTTTTCAAATTTCGCCTCTGGCTCTTTGGTGCTAATGATGAGTTGAATACCTTAAGATCAATAACTGTTCATATTTTTTATTCTATAGTTACAAACGATCCTGTGTCATGTGATTTCGAGGCTGGATTCTGTGATTACAGTCAGCAACATAACGACAATTATGATTGGTCGATTGGGTCAGGAAGGACGAGATCCGGCGACACTGGACCAATCTCTGACCATGGCACAAATACCAACGGTAGTGTCATAAATCGGTTATATTTTTACATTCTCTTTGTCTTTTTTAAAAGTGACAAGAATAATATCATTATCTCTTATAATTTTAGTACTTAATTGCACAGAGTGATTCTCTCGAATTAGCCAGAACTACCTGATAGAATTATACACGTTGTGACAGAAGGATAATGGCTTCTCAAAATGCAATATTTCAATTCTTGTTCACCAAATACTATGCAGTGGGTGCTCATTGGAATAGTCCGGCCTAGATCTATTTAAACGTCCTACTTCTATAAGGCGTTCCGTGCGTGTAACTGCGTGAAAGACGCCAATTCAAGCATGGAATCGTCATTACACGACTGCATTTCTTTGTCTTGATTACAAAGACCTTGACCCATGTTCATTTTCAGGTCACTACGCGTACATCGACTCGTCCGAGCACAACCCTGGTAAAACAGCGAGGATAATCTCTCCTTTATTCAAAAATCCCACGATGGACCACTACCGCGTACAATTTTGGTACGACATGGAAGGCCGTGATATAGGCACACTTAATGTATACGTGCGGGATTATGGTCGATCACTCGGAACACCGGTGTTGTCTTTGATTGGTAAGAGTTATGGTCCTTGTTTTGTAGAAATATGTCGTTTTTGGTGGGGAAAATAGGCTCTTATAATTGATATTAAACACACTGAACGGACTTTCAACTTATGCATTTCTTGTGTGACGCTGAGTCACTTAAAGTGACATTTCACATTTATTTCATTTCTTAAAAGTATGTCTTGATGCAAAGATCGTTTATTCTTATGTGTAGAAATGCTATCGGTTTTTTTAAGTTGTTATTTGTAAGTGAGAAATGAGCCTTTGAAGTTGAGACAGAAATGACAAATTCTATATAAATCTGAACTGTTGTCCACCACAATTTGTTTAATTTTAGCACAAAAATATAAATTTCTCGTAAACGGTTCAATATTTTGGCTTGAAATTTTCAGAATTTTCATAAGAAAACATGCTCTTTCAGATAGAATAAAAGTAAAATTTATGTAAAAATAATCGTGAAATGTCACTTTAACGTGTACGTGCGAGACTATTGTCGATCACTCGGAACACCGGTGTTGTCTCTGATTGGTAAGAGTCATGACCCTTTTTGGGTAGGATTTTGTCCCTTGAAATTTCCACAGTAGACTTACAACTTATGCCTATGTTATGCGGTGTTGGGTCCCCTTTAAACCCATAAAGCACAGTGAAACCCTTGACTCTCTCACAAGAAAAGCCATGGAAATAATTGTGGAACACGAAGAAATTGCTTGCGACAAGCAATATCTTCATTTTCCACAATGTTTTCTAACCCAAAATGGTCAGAAAACCCAACACTGGACCACTACCGGGTACAGTTTTGGTACGATATGGAAGGTAGGCACACTTAACGTGTACGTGCGAGATTATGGTCGATCACTCGGGACACCGGTGTTGTCTCTGATTGGTAAGAGTTATGGCCCTTTTTGGGTAGAATTTTCTTCCTTGATATTTTCCACAGTAGACTTACAACTAATGCAATTCTTGTGCGACGTTGGGTCCCCATAAAACCCTCTAATGCATCGTCAAACCCCTTGACGATCTCACAAAAAAAGGCATGTAAAACATTGTGGAAAATGAAGAAATTGCTTGGACAAGCTATTTCTTCATTTTCCACAATGTTTCTAACCTTGCGACAAGCAATTTCTTCATTTTCCACAATGTTTTCTAACCCAAAATGGTCAGAAAATCCAACAATGGACCACTACCGTGTACAGTTTTGGTACGATGTGGAAGGACGTGATATAGGCACACTTAACGTGTACGTGCGAGATTATGGTCGATCACTCGGGACACCGGTGTTGTCTCTGATTGGTAAGAGTTATTGCCCTTGTTTGAGAGAGTTATGAATGACCGTTGTTACATTAACAAAAGTTCTACAATGGACCATTATCATGTATAATTTTGGTACGATGTGGAAGGCCGTGATATAGGCACACTTAACGTGTACGTGCGGGATTATGGTCGATCACTCGGGACACCGGTGTTGTCTCTGATTGGTGAGATTTATAGCCCTTCTTGAGTAGAATTTTGCCTATTTTTGTAAGAATGGTGCCTCATCCGATATTTTCCATAGTGGCGTTACAATTTATGCAGTTCTTGTGCGAATTTTGGTCACTTAAAATCATTAATGCACAGTGACGCATTTTGACTCACAAGAAAAGGTTTGGAAAAACATTGAGGAAAATGAAGAAATTGCTTGCGACAAGCAATTTCTTCATTTTCCACAATGTTTTTTAACCCAAAAGGGTCAGAAAACCCAACAATAGACCGTTACGGTGTACAGTTTTGGTACGACATGGAAGGCCGTGATATAGGCACACTTAACGTGTACGTGCGAGATTATGGTCGATCACTCGGGACACCGGTGTTGTCTCTGATTGGTGAGAATTTAACCCGAGTCTTCTCTGATGTAAATACGCTCTTTGATATTTTGAATTTTCGCTATTTACATAGCGAAAAATCAAAATATCAAAGAGCGTATTTACATCAGAGAAAACTCGGATTAGTGAGAATTATAACCCCTGTTGCGTAGATATTTATTCTTTGTGGTTGGGAAAGTGTCTCTTACGACTGATATGTTTGTCAGTAGACTGAAAACTTATTCCGTTCTTGTTCAAAGTTGGGTCAGCTAACGTGTACGTGCGTGCGAGACTATGGTCGATCCCTTAGAATAACGGCGTTGTCTTTGATTGGTAAAAGTTATAGCCCTTTTTCAGGGTTGTTGGTTTACGGTTTTAATCGCTTTCAGAATAGCAAAGAATTTTGTGCTAAAAGTATACTGGGTTTACCGTTATGTTTTAATAAAACGTCGGTGTTGTTATAAAACCTCGTAACTACGGCTTGAATCAAGCCGTAGTTACGAGATTTTATGACAACATCTACGAAATACTATTTGTTTGTCCGAAATTACGTCACTGTTAACTGGATAAAATCGTTCCCTATTCCACTGAAGTCCGTTTAGCGTTCATTTGATTGGTCAGAGGAAAATGTCATTGATTGCAGATGAACCTGTACTGGTGACGGTTAGATGTTAACACCGGATTGTAATCAGGTTGATCTTTTCAGATGACCAAGGCCCTGGCTGGCAGGAGGTTTGTTTGGATATTCCGCACGATTTTGACCGATTTCAGCTGATCATCGAGGCTCTAAGTTATGGAAACAAAGGAGATATAGCAATTGATGATATTGTACTGAAACTTGGCAGTTGTAACATAGCAAGTATGTTTGTAGGCTAATCATGTTGTAAGCTTACTCGGAAATACGCATTTTCAAAATTGCTTTTAAATAAATGTTGAACATTAATTTCTGTCGCTGACATTTAGTTATTTATAAAATCATCCAAGAATGAAGCGTTTCATATCCAATGTGCAGAAGAAACTTGATCTAAATCTTAAATGAACAATTGTGCAGGTAACTAAATTAAAGCTTTTTTTATGTAGTAAATCATCATGATTCAAAGCTTATAAATTATTGAAAGAAACACAAAAATACATTTTTTCTAAACCCATATTCAATGGTCAATGAGTCACTTTTCAAGAAAGGGTTTGATCAATGAAAATCTTTAGAATAGATATTTATTTATTTGTTGCTTTTGTTTGTTTCCCAGCCCGGAACATTTCTTGCACATTTGAGCAGGATAATTGTGGTTATGAAACCTACTCGGATACAAAATATCGTTGGAACAGACATACCGGAGGGACACCTACAACTTATACAGGTCCACGTGGGGATCACACGACAGGAAAAGGTGCGTGGTAACTCTTAAAGAGACACGTGCATTTTAGGGTTCAGGGCCCAAATTCAAATTTCTTGACTTAATCAAGACAGTTCTAAATTCCTTGTTCACCAACACAATTTAGAACAGTCTTAATTTAGAAAGGTTTGTACGCGACGTTAGCGGCCACATTCCTGCGCTGGTTTCCGGATTTTGATAGAACGTACGCAAATTATGCAACCAGCATCATGGTCTGTATATTTTGAGGATCGAAACGTAGTAAACATCCTTCAACTTCTATAAGGGTCTGGTGGATCAAAGCCAACCAAGGTTCTAGTTGTAGAAGTTTCAGCTAATTTTTCTTTGACAATATTTGATAATCGAAATGTAGACTAACAAGTTTGTTTTGCCGATGACAAGTGAAATATTTTGCGTAAGACATGTAAGAATGGCACTTTTCTTACCGGCTGACCTTTTGAGCCTGTCGAGTTACGAATTGTGCATAATTAATTACCGGCTGACCTTTTGAGCCTGTCGAGTTACGATTTGCGCATTCAAATATCTTCAAAATGTGCTATGTCGTCGAATTTTTGAATAATATAAAGTTTTAAATGGACTATTGTTTTGTTTTTTTGGATTCTTTTGTTGATTTTAAGCATGTAACAAGCCTTGAGGCGGTGAACGGCGGCCATTTTTCACCAAATGAAACGTACTTTAGCACGGCAGGTGGTAGACTTGGAAATCTAAAGAATTTTCTAAAGATTTAGATTTAGAACGCGTTGGTGAATACGTACTTTAGAATTAGACTCCCAATTTAGCAAATATTTTAGATTTAGTCTAATTCTAAAGGGGGTGTCTCACGAATAGGAAAAATAACATGGGAGTCTACCCTCGCTCGGAATTTAATGAAATTTTGCATGAAGTTAGTACACTAGATAACGGTTCATATTCATGAAATGTTTCAAATCGAACATTCCAGAAAACAATTTTCTCGGAATTTTAAGTTTTCACCATGAAAAAAGAGGGTACCCTGATTAAAACAGTGTGCAAGCGTCCTGGTTGTTAGTTTCATCGAGTAATTTATTCTAAAAATCATGCCCAGTAGTCCGTGATCCTGTATGAAACAAAAAATATATAATTATGTACAAAAAAAAATGTTTTATATCAACTGGTGTAAGGGGGTAACTCAAAAATTCATTGCTTTTAAATATTTCAAGCAAATTCTGTTCAAAAATTTTCTTTGTTCCAGTTTTTGTCAAGATTTGAAAATTATGTAAAAGTTGCGCACAAATATACTGATGATTATCGTGAAATATCGAGAAAAAATAAAACCGGTAAAATGTTGCTTTTGGAATTTCCCCCTGAATAGTGCATATTTCCAATAATGGACAAAAATTAAGATTTTTTAAAAATGACTTTTTTCAAATGTTTTGTTTACTTTTTTGGTTATTTTAGTTTACCTGAGGATAAATCAAGATGCAATGCATTTTTCGGTTATTTCCTGTCATCTGTCCGTGTGTCTGTCTGTCTGTTGGCATTTTCTCAAAAATTCTTTTTTCTCCCAATCTGATATGTAAATCTTTTTGAAACTTGATAAAAAGTATCCTCGGGTTAAAGGAGTACAACTCTGTGTATTAGAATTTCTTTTTGTCATAAACTTTTGTTTGCTGAGGCAGCATAAAAGGGGAAATATTTCATATAATAAAAATAAGCTCCTTTTGTAAAGCTTTACACAGCCATGAGGTTTTTAATCTTGTATGTAAGTTTGCTTAGGGGTAGACTTCAAAGTTGGTTACAATATTTTTGTCCAGGGTCACATTAGATCTTGTCCCAGGTGTACCTACTTTACAAAAAAGAGAGGAAATTGTCTAAAAAAACCATTTTAAATTATTCTAGTCAGCCGTGATTCATGAAAGCTAACAGCAAGGGTTATTTATAGGTCTTTTGAAACATGAGAAAGCAAATAAGAAAAAGCACCGATTTCTCTGATGGCATTTGACAATCGTGCAAAAGTGAAAATATTGTTGTGATGCATAAGAAACAGATAATCCAGCTCCCATGTGACTATTAAGGGCTATTGATGGTTAAACAACATGTTAATCATATGACATCATTGAAATGTGTATAAATTGTGTATCAATACAGGTTAAGCTATGGTCAGAAAAATAATTTGAGGAAATAATTGCACCCTGTTTTATCCCAATAGGGCCACGTTTTGATATAAACAAGCACATTTTCAACTGTGTAAATGAAAAGATATAATGTTCTAACAGTCTTTTACTGAATCAAAGGGGGCCTTCCATATCATGTTAGTTCATTAGGGGCGCTTAGAGCAAAAATATTTGGTTATGTATTGGTTACCCGGAAGGGCACCTTTTGATGCTTTACCGTACCGGTTCTAAGCGTCTCTTCAATTTTATAACATTTGGCTTGACATTTGTTGCACGTCAGAGTCTCACTAAAAATGGTGCATAGACAATGTGACCAAATAGTAAAGAAAACTTGCTATGTGTATATGTATGCCTATCTTGGCTTCCATACATGTAATTTTGTAAATATAAGTAATATTTATATTAATTCTATGTTTTTTTGCAATGAGTTTTTTTGGGCATGAATATTGCTGTAGGTTTGCACTGTATGCTACAGTTGATTTTATTGAATATAAAAATGTTTTTAGGAGCACAATCAAATTTTTACTGAATACAAGTTTTGGACAAAAACATCACCTTCATCAATGATATGTATTATATGACATTGTTACCGGTTTTGAATTTCTATATAATTTGGCTCAAAGTAAGAGGAAATATGTAGCATGTTTTTGTGATGATATGGAATCTTGACAAAGACTCCAACATACTTGACTTTGGAATTCAATTTTACTCTTTTCCAAAATTTTGCTGAAAAATATGCATTTTTTCATGATTAATTAAATAAAAAACATTCATAATAATTTCCTCAAATACCTTTTCTGGTATGAATGTAATGCCTTATGTGTCTCGGATCAAATTCAATTGACAGATCTTGAAAATACACACAACTTAAGTTTTGCGACACATGAAAAAGGGGCCATGTTTCATGCCATAGTGGGAATAAGTCAAGGTGGCTTTTTGGAATCCAGTTTGGATTATCTAAGAAACTAAATGCATTTTCATAGATTGTATATGGTCCTCTATCACCATGCAGAATTAAAAGAAAATTCATGCGTGGGCAGATTTGAGACACCCCCTTTAGAATGGGTTGGTGAATACGGACCCAGAACAACATGGGAGACAGTCAGAATTTAAATTGTTGTGTGGTGCATTGTATTATCTAGGACCAAAAAGAAGGGAATTTTAGCACTGATACTTCACTATCAATCAACGTCCTGTTTCCCAGAAATGTTACTATACTATAAATGCCAATAAATGATGGGTTAACTAATTATTAAAGAAAAATCATTTAGAAGAAGTAAATGAAGTTCGTTTGAATTTCCTTGGGCGGAAATAATTTAGCCATGCAGGTTGACCATTCCATAAGATATTTCTTGAATATATATTTTTTAATTCCGACAACCTAGCATGGGTCCCCATAAACAATTACCAGACAGTTAAATTTTAGACCGGTCCAATTTCAAAGATGTTGCAGTAAGACAGTTTCAAGAGAATGTAATTTTACATTTTTTTTCTTTTGTGACAGAAAACATTGTGGGAAATGAAGAAAGTTTATCACAAGCAATTTCTTCATTTTCCACCATGCTTTCCACAGTCATTATCTTATAGGGAGTCAAAAAGAGTCATAGTGTGGTAATTGGTTAAACTTTTTCAAAATGACAGAAACGTCAGGGTTGTCCAATTTGAACATGGGTGTTATAAAAGTAGAACCTGTGAAAAATATAGCATAGACAATATTGAGACAAAAGTAGAAAATGCTGATAATCAGCGCTCTATTCTTTTGCTTTAATATTTTCCAAAGCATACCCTGGGTATCAAGGACGTGATTATCAGGCATTGCTTGTGAAAATGTTAAAACAAACGAAACCTATTCAAAATAACACCTGATTTGTTATGCCCCGAATCGAATGACGTTAAGAAATATCACAAGAAATGAAGTAAAATGCTTAAATCTGGGAAAATTCAATGTTTCATCTTTTTTTTGTCTACGGAGTCTTCAAAAGTAGAGTGGTCCGAATTGTCATCATTTTGGAGAGACAACCTTTATAAACAGCAATAAAATAAGTTGCTTCAACACCCACTTTACGAAGGCCGTCGCGAACATGCTCTCATAAATTTGCACTAAATTACAGAACGACCTATCTATTCGGCCTAAGAAATATTTCTCATTCAATCAGATTTTTTTTTGTATAATTCTATTACAAAAATGCCCGTAAAGTTCGTTAGTAAAATAGGACCACGATGACATTGAAAAGTAAAAAAGAGTTTTGTATCTTGTTGCGGATTTAGTACGTTAACAATTAATTTTATTTGGTTGTGTTTGATGTGTTTGTATAATATATATCAAATAGGCACGTACATGCCTACCGAGGCCAACAACGGTCACGGAGGGGACGCAAACGGCCTGGTATCGCCCGCGTTTGAAACAGACGAGCATCATATCAGTATGAAATTTTGGTATCATATGTAGACATAAAGATTTGTTTCATGATTAAACAGATGGTTTTTTCAATGTATTTATCAAATAGGCACGTACATGCCTACCGAGGCCAACAGCGGTCATGGAGGGGACGCAACTGGTCTTGTATAACCCGCATTTGAGACAGACGAGCACCGTCTCAGTGTAAAGTTTTGGCATCATATGTGGACATATAGATTTGTTTCATGATATAAACAATTGTTATTTTTATTTTTACTATATATATCAAAAAGGTACATACATGCTCACCGAGGCCAATAACGGTCACGGAGGGGACGCAACTGGCCTGGTATCGCCCGCATTCGAGACGGACGAGCGCCATCTGAGTGTAAAGTTTTGGTACCATATGTACGGTAACCAGATGGGAGAGCTGAACGTGTTTTATATGCTAGGAGAATGGCAGAGTGACGAGATATTCTACAAAGGACGCTCAAGTAAGCACCTGATACTTTTGTATGTATTTGGTAAGCACTACGCACGATGTACATACATGCATTATCAGGGTGGTAACCAGTTTTAAAGGCTAACGCATGTGTTGATGGGCTTCCGGTGGTAAATGGTGCGGTTTAACAAACCTTGAAAGGGTCTATTGATTAAACCATTTACCAAACATCAACACGGAAGAATTTCACTGTTTCCCAAATTATGAAATTAGACATGATCCCGAAGTTTTTTTTTTATAGAGAAAGTTCTGTAAATATCTAAGAAAATAATAAACTAATACGTTTAAACTTTTCGATTTTCATATTCATAATGTACAAACATTTTTAGCTCGACTTTTCGAAAAAAATGAGAGCTTATACTGTCACCCGGGCGTCGGCGTTGGCGTTGGCGTCGGCGTTGCAACAAAGGTTAAAGTTTTTTCAAACATCAATAACTTCCATACTATCAAAGGGATTCAACCCAAACTTGGAATACTTATTCACCATCACACCCTCTACCTTACTATCAGGGCCCATGACCCTGGCTCCACTATTTTTTGGAGTTATGCCCCCTTTATACTAAGCAACTTAGAAAGTCGAGCGCGCTGTCTTCGGACAGCTCTTGTTTTTTAATTTCTTGATTGGTCATTTTCTTTCAAATTGTTAAAGTTGAATAATCTTCCCGATTGAAAGAGTTAAACGCTTCTAAATTGGTATGAAATTTGAAATTCCACTTTAGCATTACTCGTACATCGGTTTAATTCAGCCCTTTCTTACTTTCATTTCTTTTTTATCTGTTTCTAGCAAGTTATAAAATCTACCGGTAAGATAAATTTCGCAGCTGTTCAATTAAATAAATAAATAAATAAATAGATAAATAAATAAATACATAAAAAAAAAAAAAAAAAAAAAAAAAAAAAAAAAAAAAAAAAACACCACTACCAGCAGCAACAGCAGCAACAACAACAACAACAACAGCAACAATCGTAACTGCAGCTTGTTTTAAGCTGCAGTTACTGTTTGTATTGAAAAATTGACATTTTTTTTAAAAAAAATTAACAGTGGGAACTAGCTGGAAGCCAGGCTGTATAAACCTGCCACTATACACCCACAATGTTCGCCTTGTGTTCGAGGCAGAGAGGGGCTGGGGTTCCCACTCGGATATAGCCGTTGATGACGTCACTATACAATATGGCTTCTGTAAAGAGAGTCACGTGCCGCCTGCGACGTCACAAAGTGTACAAACAACAACACGTGTACCGATTCCTGTGACAACGAAAGGTAGGCTATGTTCCTCGAGTATAATTATCATTTAGTATGGAACCTACATTTTAAAGGTAGATCTAGATCTATATAAAAATAGGTAAAACTGATCCTTATAAGAACAATCAGTATTTCATTTTCTCGTCGCGTGGCATATTAAATAATAATAATAATAATAATAATAATAATAATAATAATAATAATAATAATAATAATAATAATAATAATAAATAAAAAAAAAAAAAAAAACAAAAAACAGACAATACTTACCTAATTTTCCTCGAGTCCCGATTGGCCAAAAGTTAGTGAGACCCATGTTCCGCCAAAATATCGATTGTGTCTATCTTTTGAAGGGCCTAGTGGACACTGGTCACGCTGGTCCAGTTACAGCGCATGCTCTGTGACGTGCGGAAGTGACGTCATGAGTACTAGTTCCCGGTCTTGTGTTGGCGGTAAAGACTGTCCTGGTACGGGAACCAGAACAAGGAAATGTCAGCTTCCTGTTTGTATTGGTGAGTCGTGTTTTTCAGTATTTTCACTCCTAGCACCATTTTCACTTACGTTTTATTTATGAAGCAGTCACTAGAAATATTTACCTTAGTTATTTAATATTTGTTCCGGTTGCAAAGAATCGTCTATGTCGAAATAACCACTTGAAGTTCTATATTGTGTATCCGTGGGGCTCTGTTTTCATATTTGTCATATATACAAGATTTTTATGAAACATTTTTATGACAAAATGATTGCTATTTCAGAATATGTCCATGCAAAATTAAAACAAGAATCGTTGCAGTTGTTTTGGCTTATTCTAGAATGGACAGTTGTATTTTGTGCAGAAGTCGTTTCTATAAATGGTCTCGAATATCTACCCGATTTACCTATTTCGTGTTATCGGTCTATCCCTAATAAGTAAAAAATGAATAATTTATACATAATTATACAACATTCTATTTGTGTCTGTTACAGGTCCTACCGACGGTAATTGGTCAACTTGGAGCATGTGGTCCGCGTGTTCACAGTCATGTGAACTAGGTCAAATCACGAGGTCAAGGTCATGTGATAATCCAGCGCCATCTAACGGTGGAGCGGTTTGTCAAGGGAGTAAACAAGCAGCGAAAGACTGTTCCCTTGGACCCTGCCCAAGTAAGTCGCCGGCCATGTTATAAAATGGACTAAAGGCTTGCTTTTTTTTGCCTGAATTCCATGCTCTGTGCGAGCATCACAGACGTTTTAAATGAGCATCTACATGTTCAGAGGGTTTTATAAAGGTGAATGATATTTGTCGACCCCAAAAAGCAGTTAGTTTATCATCTTGTATTTGAACGCCTTGCAAACCAGAGTATTTTGTCGCTTTGCCAGGTAGCGTAGATGTATTAGATAGTGGCTGTATAGTAGATTCTACGCGATATAAACGTTCAAAAGGCGCAGCCTTTGAACGTTTATGTCGTGTAGAATC
Source organism: Fragum sueziense (assembly GCA_963680895.1). Taxonomy (NCBI): domain Eukaryota; kingdom Metazoa; phylum Mollusca; class Bivalvia; order Cardiida; family Cardiidae; genus Fragum; species Fragum sueziense. Next base: position 17,057,643 of record OY804610.1, read on the forward strand.
TACTATACAGACTCTATCTGACTTAGTGTTCGTCAACCAATGAAAACATTAACGCTCTTCAAACCACGCCTCAGACCGGAGCTACTATCAAGCGGATCTTACTGGAATTACATCATTTTCCCAAAAATTACATCATTTTCCCAAAAATATTACATCATTTGTCATAACTGCACAGGAAACGGGGGCGTGGCTATGTATAAACTGACCGGCAGTGCGTTTATGTGAAATATAGCGCCGAAATTTTCAAATATACTGCAATTTCATTGGTCCAAAAACTAGGACGAACACTAAGAATATTGACAGGTTGACAGAACTTTCAAAAGATAAAAGATATACTCTTTGAAAACACTGTCCTTGGTTAATAAAAATAGTGTGATCTCGTAGATGATGGGAACATTGTATATAGATCTAGTTCGATAAACACAATCATTAAAGGTCTCTTGCAAGGAAGCGTGGTGGTTTTCTCGCCGTTGTTAGTAAACATGGCAACTTGTTTTCAATGATAAAATATAGTTCCTATCATATCGTTTTATATCTAAACACTTTAGTACACGATGTATGCTGGCTTATGGCCCATATATTTTCTAGTAGTTTGTCATTGTCATTAGGTTATTTCATCTAAGACCCCCCCAACCCTCCCCCCGCACACAACAGCCTCCGGAAGTCGTCGTCGTCCTTGGAGTCTTAAAACGCCGCTCAAACATGTAGTATTTGTTATTTTTAGTTACAATACTCTCAATCCCAAAGCGTTTTGGTAACAATACTCTCGAAGCCAAAGTGTGTTAATGTTGAATGCACGTGCTCTTTATCGCTGTATATTGAATGCACGTGCGTCGTCATTGTTTTCTCCACATATTTAGGGAGCCTCGTTTTGATAATGTCGATTTGTGACTATTTTTAGTAACAATTTTCATGTATAAAATGTTGATATCCCATAAGCCCATTTTTGCCCCCGAAAGTGTGTTCTGCGGGTACAGACTAAAACATAAGTGAAAGGACCTAATTGTTTTTTTTCTCTCAATCAGCCTGGACACACTGGTTTCAAGGACCCTGCAGCGCCACATGCGGTAATGGTACCATGGAGAGACTGCGCACCTGCTCTTCCGGTCACGTGGAAGATTGTACCGGAAGTTCGTATGAGCTGGTTCCCTGTGTTGGAGCTCGTTGTATCGAATAATGTAAATCGTCTTTTGTTATGATGTTAAGATCGATTAAATGGCAAATAAAGCAAAATACGAATAATTCGTCATGTTTTTGAATTGATGTTTCGATTAAAAACATTGCACATTTGATTTGACCACTCCCACACAGTGACGTCTTTTGACGCCCTTTACGTAAAGGCTTTGGAAAACATTGTGAAAAAATATGAAATATATTTTGCACAATGTTTTCTGCATAGAAAGGCCAAAATTGTAAAATAATCTATGCTCTTGTTATTGTCGTCTGCAACATCTTTGATTTTGATTGGTTCAAATTTTTGTCGTTTGGTAATTGGTTATACGACCAAAATCATAATGCCACGGAACAGCTTGCATGAGATTGACTTTTTTTCAGAACGGAGTTTAGTCTGTTCAATGAAAAAGTTGTAAGCTTGTCAGTCCATTATTTAAAGGCATACAATTAAATCGGACCAATTAAAACAGCTACAAGCGACAAAAACAATTTAAACATTAACTCCAAACGGAAACATTGCAGTCAATGATATATCAACTATCAAAAGAACTGGAAGAGAAGGAGACACTCCACAACGGGATATGCTTCCGGGTCGTAGTATACAAACATAGTTCCGTCAAAAATGGACTTGCTCCTTTTGTTGCATTGATCCCGTGCCTATAGAATAGGCAGATGCATGAAATGTAGTTCTTCACACTGGCGGACCATCAGTTTACTGCTAGGATGTGTTTTAATGAATTTGTCGGGAACTAGTTTCTTGCGCGGTTGTGACCTATTATGGGGGTGTGTCACATGCAGATCGCGAAAGAGATGGTAAATTGCAAGAATGGCTGTGTTCACGGGTGCGTGATTTTAGCTGATGGTGCTATTGATACCACTTTCTTGGTAGTAAATTAAAGACAAAGGAATGGTCTGTCAGGCAGACTAAGTAAAATGTGCCACAAAGACTTCTGAGAGGAGCTAGAAGCTGCCAAATTGACCCACTTTACTATATATTTAATAGGCCCGTTTCGTTGAGGAGTGACACCAGAAGCTGGTTGTCTACAGGCGTTTACGTCGTTTCTCGTTTCTGAGGGTAACCTTAGTCAATTTCCATCACCACGGATGACGTACGGAGTTTGACGAGGTACCTGGCGTTAATTTCCCTTGTTGTGGATGACACGCAAAGATGCATAAAGCATTTCGCAGATATTGATGGGTTAAACATTATCTTTCGGTCAAATCATTCATTATAACCTATCACTGAAGGCAGTTACCTCTAACCAATGAAAAAAGTGTCTAAGTGAGATATTAAGCTCAACGTGGTTAATCAATTGAATAAGAATTTCAGACATTCTTCAATAATTCTGTCAATACGGGACCAATTTAAATTTGGTTTGAAGCAGAGAAGGTTGGAAAATGACAGGAATTAGCTCGACGTGGTGGAATTTTGAAAAATCAGCTGATAAAACAGTTATTGAAGATCAACCAAAGTTTTTGTTGATCTTCAATATCGTTTTTGGCTAATTTTTCAAAACATTAACCACGTCCATCTAATGCTTGACGTCTGTCCGCCTTCTCTGCTTCAAACCGAATTCGATTTTGGGGGTCCCATATAATTAACAAAATTATTGAAGATTTTCTAAGATTGTTTAATCACGTGATTATCCACCTCAAAGCTGGTGGCTTTGATTAGATGGATTGTACGTTTTAGGCCAGGAAGTACAATGAGAACATGTTTTAACCAGTTCCCAAACGACGAAATTTTTTTGGGTGATCCAATTTGAAACCTGCTACAGAGGACAAAATATGCGTCAATTAAAGTAGAACTTGTGAATATTATAGTGAAGAAAGCTTTGAGACAAAAAGAGAAAATGCTGATTATCAATATTTTCCCATGACAATTCTTATGAAGAGTGTCAAAACCAAGTCTCTTTTTGGGAGATGGCTTATTAAACCAGCGAAAACAAAATGTTGAATGTGGCCTTTAACTTTATTCAACATTGGAAAAGCGTTATCCATATCACTAAACAGTAGATCTATCCCTTTCCCAAACACGATCAGATTTAAACGTCCCCAATATTAATCGCTTAAAAACATTGTGGTAAAGTAAGAAAAAGCGAAAAATCCACATTTTCATCTCTTGTCGCAACATTTTCTGTGCTTTTATATGCACTAAACTTATCTTTGTTGATATTAATTTCGCCGTCTACAGCATCTTTTCTAATCTAAACGATCTAGAATTTTGTGTTATGCGAAAACGTTATCATTTTAAACTTTGAACTGATTGATAAAATATTGAAACAATTCTACATGTAGATAGCAATGAAAAATGGCGGCCAAGTACATGTAAGTCTTTTTATATCATTTTATTTCAGGTTATCGTTTTTTTTGTTTAAAGTGACATTTCAGAATTTTTTATCGTAAATTTCATTTTTATTTTTATCTAAAAGAGTATATTTTCTTTTGAAAATTCTGAAAATTTCAAGCCAAAATGTTGCGCCGTTTACGAGAAATATATATTTTTGTGGTAAAATTAAACAAATTTGTGTCCACAACAGTTCAGATGTACATATGAGCCTGTCCATGAGAAAAGGTACAGGTTGGTCAAAATTTTCGATTTTGACTTTTTACCATAAAATGAAAGGGCAATGTCTTATCTACTGCTTGACATGTTTCATAGGTCAAAACACTTTCAGGAAACACACTTATGACGTCATCAAAGCTGACCACCATAGCAACGTAATGGCGACGTTTTCTTCCAAATAAACGACGTCAGCTTAAACGACGTCAGCTTAAAGATGGTTTCAGAATGTATTTGTATTATTGGTTTTATAAGAGAGTATAACTAATTGTAATGTATTTTTTTTTTAAATATTTAATAAGTTGATAAACAATTCTATTCTTGAGATCAATAACTAAGAAGCTTCATTCTTTTAAAATCGGGGCTGGGCAAATGGCATCTCTGTAACATGAACGGACAAAGGGCCTGTCGTTCCTAAACAGATAGGCTGCTCTTTGTGTGGTCATTACTACTGGTGGAATAACCACTTGTCTGGCAGGATCGTAGAACTGATGGGACAGGTCTTTAAAAATAGAAATGGCAATCTCATTGTCATCACGCTTGACGTAAACCACTCCGGGATTCTGCACATAACGAAATCAGTAAAAATGATGACAAAATTTTTGTTTGAAGTTGACAAAGCATAATCACATTACTTTTATACCGTTTCTAAAATGATAGATAAAATAAAAGTTTTGTTTGTAACAAAAAAACTCATTTAGTTAGTCCACTCCTAATGAGATTCAGGCAACGTCTGAAATTTCGTGCGACGTCATTAATCAGTCGTCAAGTATCTGAACCTATTCGGACGACATTCGGCTCTAGAGATGTTATTCTCAATGCTGACATTTATGTACAACAGCACCTACATTAATTTGCAGTAGATATAGCATTACCTAAAACTACTAGTAAAATAAAAGAGTGTCTTTTGTACTAAAAAAGGACTTCTTTAAAGAAGTCCACGCCTAATGAGATTCGCATGACATCTGAATTTTTCGTGCGAAAATGTCAAATATGTGTTGTTCGGCGCCTTTGTTCATTTGTCTTACAGGTTCTGTAATATAGCCCTTTTACTCTTGTTTTTAGCTTGTCATTTGTTACATATCTTTTGAACAGATTAGCTGTCCATTCTAGTTTTTCGTTTAGGCCTACTTCACTTGTGAAGTTGGAATAATGTTTTGCAGCATTTGTTTAATCTCAAATTAAATTGGGGCTCGTATTATCAACGATCTTACGACCACGTTTTAGTGTAAACTGTGTAAGAAGACATCTGATTGCACGAGAAATAAGATTGAGCCAATCAGGTTTGTTGTTACAAGATTTTACACAAAAAATAATCGTGCGACCGTTGATATAATATAGGCCCCTGGATATCAAAAACATACCCTCAGTGACCACTCATTATAGAATGATATTTCTTCGATTGCTTTTGCAACGCCAAATGTGGCGTTCGTGTTACACTTTTCGAAAGTATGACATACATATGCCAATACATTGTTTACCATCTGTTCATTTTGGTTGCATCTTACACTATCGTTTAATGACGTTTGTGTACGTTTTGTATTAGATTTAAACATTTTGAATCTTTATTTCTGTGCGCACCATTAGGAAAAACATTGTCGAATCAGAATGTACAAAACTCGCAAAAAAGTGGTAAGTTTATTTTCTTTCCTTTTTTTCTTTTTTCCCCGTTTGTACGTCAACAATTGAGCGCTATGCCTGGAACATTCAATCACCAAATGTTTACGACATTGCCATAATAATAACAAGCATTGTCATTATAATTATTGTCCAGCAAGGTTAACCCGGGACAACTTAATTTTCGTGCGCAAAGTCCGTTAGTTGAGCGTCTTAACAAAACAAAGCCGAAGTGGGATCATTACATATGCAGATGTCCCGGGTTAATCTTGCTGGACAATACAACATCGCATGAATCTTATTAGGACGGAAAACATTGACTTAATTGATTGTTCTTGTAAATTGATAAATCTGTTTAACGCAGGGATGTGTGAGTTATACGTAAATAATCCACTACCAGATGGCGAGATTTTGGACCAGTCAAAACTTTAAAATGCTGCAGATAACTTCAAGTTAATGAACAAAAACATGTTTTGTCGTTTTGTGTACAAATCAATTTGGGGAGAGAAGATTGTTTGTAACAAGAAATTTCTCCATTTTCCACAATGTGTTATGAAGCCCTTTTCTTACTGTGGCATCAATAAGTGTCACTATGTAAGATTTGGTTAATTTGTAATTTCCTACCTGAAATGCTTATGTGATGATATTCCACTCAATGTCTTAAAGACAGAACTTAGAAACCATTTCAAACCCTCCTCTGCCACGATACATTCAGTGGCGGATCCACGATTTCTTATTTCTTTGATAGGGGTTCGAAGTTCGAACATAAGTTTCAAGTTTATGAAATAACAAAAGGCAACATGTCTATCTTGTACAATGTACAAAACAATTAAAAGCATAAATGGTTCCAGGTTGTTGTGGCAATGTAAATGAAAATTTGAAATGATAATCATATTGAAATCAACAAGTTGAATCGATGGAGAAAAGTTTAGTTTGTCTAAAATGATATGATTTATTTTCTCTCTCACCATACAGAATCATACATCTGAATAACTAGTATTCTGAACTGTGAAAAATGAATATGTGTATCACAGCGAGTCCGAGCTTAAGAGTCGCAAGTGTCAAATCATGGTTTTGACGCCTGTGACCATGAGACCCGATTACGCTAATAATTGATATAGACTACATACATTTTGAAAGAGAAGGTAACGAGGTCGTATACACTGTACATACAAACAGGGGGTTCGTGTTCTTAGTATTACAGATTTTTGCATGAATTTCTCCCTGAAAATTGAATGATCATGCTATAGAGGGGGTTCGTTTGAACCCCCGAACCCCATCTGGACCCGCCGCTGACCTGTTACTATAGGCAGACATATCAACAACACATTGAAGCTTTTCTGTCCTAACATCTTTTTTCTTCGGTAGAAACGCGTTTATTAGGCCTAATGGCATAGGCCTAACATGTAGGCTCTATTTTTCATTCAACTCCAGAGAAATTAATGTAGAATGTATAATGTTATTTTCGTCTGATCAATATTGATGGGTGTGAGAATGTTTAGGTGGATTGATATATGAAGACATTATATCATAGTTTTGAAGGACGAATAAGTTATTATACTCTTGAAATATTTTGTCGTATAAATTCGACACCCTTTCTCAAGTTGAAAATAAAACGGAGAGATGCTTTTTATCAAATAATTTATGAAAATATTTACATTTCCGGCATAGTATTGAAACATTTATCATATAAAAATGATTTTCATAATTTTTCATATGTCTTTGTTTAGATCCACTCTCTTACGATAATCTGTAACGGTCATTTTTGCTCATCAGAAAATTCGACGACCTTTTTCTTCCGCGATTTTTTCGGGTAAAGGGTGGGTGTTTGGAGGTCATGAAATATTTTTATACATCAGAGTATTACCCGACATAAGGTTTTCAATATTAGAATGCTATTATCAAGATTTTTGTGTCATGTATGGTAAAAATTATAAAAGGGTGTCGAATTTTGACGACTGTCGAATTTACCCGACTTTATAACCTATGATTCCATTATTGACTTACCCTGAGCAAAGTATAAGTTTGATCATCAACCAGAACTTTTTTTTTTTATAAATTATTAATCTTTGTATAGATCTAGTTTGAAAAAGAAATGAAATTGCAATTTAAAAAAAAAATCCATAAAAAAGAAGCAGGCAATGGGATTCGATCCTTGGTCCTTTGACATGCAAAGCGAGTTACAAAACCACTTCGCCACGACGGCTTTCACTTGCAAAGCCGCAAAATAATTTTATATTTTCTACATAGTAGGAAAGCTAAAAATAGATCGGGTCTTGAACCCCTTTCTACATGACCAAATAGCAGATTCTGTGATAATAATGGTTAAAAAATAATTGTTGAAGCTTTCCAAAGTCAAAACGCTACCATATCCAAAAGTTTATGTCGGTAACCAAAGTAAACAATCCAACGTGGCAACACTTGTCCACTTTTCAACCATGTGTAAACAATTCAAACTGTGTTCTCTCTCGTTCCATTTCTTACAATTTAAGGGGAAAAAAGAAGAGAAATCGCCGAAAACTTCAAACCAGATTTGGCTGATTCTTTCTTTTTAAACTGTTGAATTACGCAGGTAACCAATTTATTCATTTTATGGTGACAGAACTTTGCCTTTCTTCGCCATCAATTTATCGATCGCTTGAAAACAGTAAACTCTCATTTATTCCTAATAATTCAAGCGAAATTCTCTCAGAAAAAGGTCATCAACCACAAAGCCACCTTCTTCTGGTATTGTTACCATTTCAACTGTCGAATTACAATTAAAATTCGCTTTTCAAACATGTTGTTGAAAACTAGGAAGTGTTTTACAGACAACACAAACTTACGTGACGTTTTCCCACAAAAATGACGTCATGCCAACTTGTACCTTTTCTCATGGACAGGCTCATATATAGAATTTGTCGTTTCTGTCTCAACTTTACAGGTGTGTATATCGATTATCATCAACAATTTCAAAAAACTGATAGCATTTATACCCATAAGAATAACCATTCTTGGCATCAAGACATACTTTAAGAAATTGAAATGCGGATGAAATGTCCCTTTAATGTTATCATATAAATCTACGATGTTTTCGGTCATGCAATGAAAATGGCCACCAAATACTCATTTCAATCCCCAGACCCTATGTTTTGGGTACTCGTTTGAATAGTCTCGATAACACGTTTCCAATGAGTACCAACAACACAGGGTTCGAAGAACAATACTAGTAAACGAAACAGAAGACCAATTGCATTTTGAAAAGTCATTAACCCATTACAAAACGACAAAATTTTAGACTGTTCCAAATTCAAAGATGTTGCAGGTGACGATTTAAGTTGAATGAAATTTTACAATTTTTTGGCCATTTTGTGTAGAAGGCATTGTGGAAAATGAAGAAATTGTTTGTCATAAGCAATTTCTTCATTTTCCACAATGTTTTCTAAAGCCATTGTCTTTTGAGGAGTCAAAAAGAGCCACTGTATGGAAATGGGTTAACCACTGTCATCATCCTAGAGCTCTTTATAGGCTTCGAAAAATCGTGCAGTCTAATCAGAATCCGTAAATGCTTTCTCATAGATGCTTTCATTCCAGTTTTTCATAGGGTTTGGGTTTTATTGGGGTTTACGCCGTTTTCAACTTCTAAGGTCATATCGCGGCGGCTGGAGCACCTAACCGTGGGTTCCTGGTATTTCTCGCACCAGTACAACCACAATATCCAAACCGAGCCTCCAGCTGCTCTCTCACATAGATGATTCCCACCCATTGGTGAGAGACAAATGACTTTTGTAAAATGTCATTATGGATACTGGCCGAGCTGGGGTTCGAACTCGAGACCCCTGGATTGACAGACTCCGACGTAACCGACTGAGCTATCCGGGCTCGGCCCGTTTTTCATAGGACTCCCACTTATGAGGTCCCAGGCTCAATCTCCGGGGGTGGCAAATATCCTCTCCGACATTTGTCTCCCACCATTTATCAGTGTTGGTAATCACGTGATTTAAGTTTGGATTCATCACACGGAAAAATGGCGACTATCGGGTTAAATTGGCAGTAATTCTGAAGGTAAGCGGATATTTCTCGATCTGTAGGCAATGTCATCCAGAAAGTTATACCCCATGTCCTGGCTCACAAAATTTCTGACCTAATGGTACCAAGATATTATCGCAAAGATCCGTACTTTCAGCAAACACTCTGTCACAAAATTTCTATCGACGAGAATCCAAACTAAAAATATGCGAATACTGTTCACGGACGAGTGGTAATTTTGGCGATTTTGAGGTCATGCTATGACTTCTGTGCAAAAATCGGTCTTCAAATCAAATGTAGATAGTCTCGGTAACCGAAAATATCCTTATTATTTACTTACACCCACCCAACTTGTGAAGAATTGAGCATTTTAAAAAAGAATACCTCACACGGACAAAGAAAATTGAATTCAATTCACGGACAATCTTTCGAGATTGGATAGCACTCACGGATTGGAGCTTGTCATGAACACGAGAATGGTGACACATTGGAATCAAACCATAAAATACTCACTTTTTGTGTAACAATGATTTAAAGTATGTCTTAACATACTATGTAATATGTTATAAAGACCAAATTGTCTTTTCCCCGAAAAAGAAACTGTGTTTGACATTGCAAGACACAGAATGGAATTTTCAAGTGATTTCTGTTGCTGGATCCATGTAAAATTCTCTATCTGTCTCTCTGTATGCATCTTTATCAATGATCTGTCTCTCTCCTTTCTATCTGTCTGTCTCTCTGTATTCTGTCTCTGTGTCTGTCTTTTTTTAATACAAGTAAAATAATACATACTTCTGGCTTCAGATCCTTTGCCTACTGTACGAGTAAAGCTGAAGTATATGACGTAGTTGATGAGTCTGACGAATTCGAATACTGTAAGCCCGAAGGATGCTCTGCTTTAAGATCTATACAAACCAGGTATGTCTAATAAGAGCTTGACGTTACTTGCGTAACGTTTCGACCCTGCCGATCATCTAAACGTTTGATGATATGAATTGAGTGCTATATGTACCTCCTTCAATAACAGCAAAAATAGTTATGAGGAAAGGGATGGGCCATGTCACATAAATTGTGGTATTTTACATGTAGTCCTCATTATCGGGAAAAAGGAGTTCTAAAGACATAACAAGCCTTCTATAGTTAAATTAGTAAATCGGTCTATCCATACGTGTTTATCTACATTTAGGCAAAACATAAAACGGCAAAACATTATGGTGGTCCAAGTTGATAGCCTTTACAGACAACATTATGGTACGATCTGTGTATAGCACAGAAAGTATTGCTACAAGAAAGGAGAAAATGGATAATGTTAGTTCTTTTTCTCCTTATGTGTGTCAATGATTTCCTAAACCATTTATGGCTACACACACTCAGCGCTGCAAAATGATTTGAATACGGTTGAAATAATTCACCACTATCCGTTCAGATGCATGCATCCAATGTGTGTCATACATTTCTATCTTTATATTTTCAGAGAGCGTACATGTTTTTGACAGAGCTGACAGGAAAAGGCTGGTAGGACGACGTAACGAAATGCTGTCATGAAAGGCACTTCTTGTCAGATATAACAAGGCGCGACCAACTACTAGTACATGTATGTCCAAAATGCTGACTTCGGATAGAATGGGTATTCCTGAATGATCGTATATTGCCTGTGCATAAAAGACATTTTGATGCTGTGTTTAAGTGTGTTAAATACCTTACCATTTTACTTTGGACAGACTTCTAGGGCATGTGCAAATTTAGACTTGTTATCGTCTCTTATGCTATGTCAAGTTTTTTAAACACAAAGGAGGCCTATTATCTGGGCGATAATCATTCCAAAGACGCGCTTAGGCTGAAAGACTTTTGAATGTACACTGGTACGGTATGAAAGGCGACTTAAAATGCTTTATTCTCTGTCCTTCAAAGAATCTTTATCATGATTTTCCTTCCTTCATACCTTCATTATAAAAGTTAAAGGGACCCATGCTAGGTTGACGAACATAAAAACAGGTAAAACATAAATCGGTAGATTAAATCTGTCCAAGGAAAATTTATCCGTCCAATGAAAATTCAATTGAAGTTCATATGGCCATTTAAAATGAAGTCGTTTTCTGACTTTATCTACCCTTACTTTCTTTTTTGATAGTAACGTAAATATGAAATGGACCATAACAGATAGTGAAAAACAGCACTAAAATTTTAATGCAATGCTGTCTGTTCACATGTTGATCTCATGCATGAAATATCAAGTATGGGCTCCTATAAAGTGAACAAAATGCGTCATTTATTGTTAAAAGATTTATTAATTCCAATTTGTTATAATAAAGAATAAACATCAGCATACAAACCAAGAAACAACACTGAAATAAAATGGAAAATCACATGTACAGAATCGCAGATTGTTTTTCATCCGATATCACATATCTATTTTACAGCCAACCTGCGAAGTCTACCATTACATGTAATGCCTATAAATTGCATCCATTTCATATGATTCAGTCGGTCATTTCGTGAAATTGAAAATATTTGTTTGTTATTATGAACACGGACGATGAATAGTCCATTTATTGCTGCTGATCGTGGTGGTCAAGTACTTTTAAATTGAGAAGCAAAATGTTTATACTTAGTTGTAAACACAATTTGTTGTTGTTTTGATACATGTGTATTATTTCATAATGGATGCATTGTCATTCCATTGATGCTAATAACCAAATACATGTATAACCTTAACAAAGAGACCTTGTTATGACGTCCGTAGCAGTGGAAAAAAGTAAGGCAAAGGAAAAAATAACCGATATAAACAGAATGATATGTATCTTTTTCTCTTATTGTAATAGGTGCTATGAAATATACGCAGTGTACAAGTTCTTTTAATCAATATTGTTTTGTTGTCTACAACTCCTGTCAATGAAGGCTTGTCGAAATTTTGTCATTTTGAAAGGGTGAAAATTCTATTTTTTATTCCTATAAGGTTTGTCGTTTATGGAACTTTCATTCTTTAGAATTATCAAGTTCCGAAACGACTTATTTTATATTAAAACAAGGTTTCTGTATACAGTGCGGACAATTAAGAAAAATGATGAATATCACAGTTGTCTCATTTCTCTCAATGTAATACAATGTATTGTTCTATTTTCAGTTAAAGTGATATTTTCAATTTGTACTGATTGTAAAAGTGATATGCAAAGATCTGTTTACGAAATAAAAAAAAAGACATTTAAGCCGATTGAATCCAGATCTTTAATATTTCTTCACTTTTCCCAAGCCAAAGCATTTTTTTTTAAAGTTATTGTCGTTTGTAAAGTGGCACATTAGAACTTTTGACAAGTATTATTTGAAAGGAAAGACGATATTAGCTGCTTGGAAACTTCACAGCTAATGATCCTCTCTACTTTCAGATTCCGAACATTATAGCAGTAACTATATTCAGTTATTCAAATAACATACTTCCAAAAACATTCCCTTGACTTCTTATTAAAAAGAAAACATAAATATTGATTTCGATTTAAAATGGGACGTTATAAAATGCAGCATGAAAGAGTCTAATGAGCTATGAAAAACGACGACAATGAATTTTGTGCTAGAAACTGAATTTACTGTTTTGTATCGTTAAAACGTTGGTGTTTTTATGAAATGAAATCAAGCCGTAGTTACGAGATTTTATATCAATACCTGTAGAAATACTATTTTTTGCCGAAATAACATCACCGTACTCTGGATAAAATCGTTCCCTATTCCAAAAGAAATTTTCTCAACAGAATATTTACATGGCCGAACAAATTATAATGTAAATACACATCTAAACCCTTTTTAAACAGCACCTGGTTTCGATGTCTTTATCAGAGATGAAATTGGAAAATATTGGGACAAAAAGAGAAAATACTGATAACAAGCATAATCTCATTGTGCCCAAATATCTGCCTTTCTGTATCGTATTCTGATCATGCTCTGATTAATTGGCATCTTTCGTCTGCAGCAGCTTTTGAATCGGACAACCCAAAAATATTGTTGTGGGTGCGTACATGTTTACCGTAACACTGTTTCTTAACCCTTTCCCAAACAAGACCAGGTTTTGACGTCCCTGTTAGAAAAGGCTTGGGAAAACATTGAGACAAACGAAGAAAATGCTGATAATCAGCATTTTCTCCTTTTGCCTCAATGTTTTCTGTGCTATAGTATTCACACATTTTACATGAAGTAATATCCATTATGTGGTCTGCAGCAGCTTTCAAATAAGACCACCCTACAATTTTGCTGTTTGGGAAAGGGTTAATAGACAAGTTTCTACTAAGACTCCCACACACAACAGCCACCGGAAGTCGTCCTTAGAGGCAAAAGGCGAAATTCATCCCTATTCACTGCCTTTATCCATGTTCTACACTTGTGTTGATCTTGTGGAAATCGGAAAAAAAGTGAATATTCTCCTTACTTCCGTCATTTATCTTTTTATCCGATTCTTGCATTGATAAACGGTGCAGTTTAAAACCATTTCGATTCCCTATGGATTTAATACAGTTAATTTCCTATCAATCCATTGTTTGCCACTGGATTAATCCGAGTCTTTTCTGATGAAAATTTGCTCTTTGATATTTGGATGTCACTGTTTACATCGGAGCGCTGTCCCATTAAAAACAAATAAAAATTCCGACACAATTTATGTCGCTGTGTCAGACTTTTCTTTTGTCTTTGAATGGGACAGTGCTCCGATGTAAATAGCGACATCCAAATATCAACAAGCTAATTTTCATCAGAGAAGACTCGAGTTATCGGAAGTGTTCTGCGGGTACGGACTAAACCGATAATGGAAAGTAGTCTATTGTGTTTCGCTAGGCCCGACCTGTATCGATAGGCCTTCCCACACAGGCAAATGTGTCGTTTCGCTCTTTCGTGATCTTGGAGGTCTTGTTTCGTTGCAAATGAATTATCGCAGGTATGGAATACAAACGGACATTCAGCGTGCACCCTGCGTAAATGTGCTGATAAATCTGCCCTCGTTGCAAACTTGTTTCCGCATGTCTCACATGAATAACGTTTAGCAGTTGGACTGTGAACAATGCACCTGAAAGTAAAAAACAGTGTTATCTCACACGCTGAAAGGTACAGCCAAGAAAGTTCAAAAATGCAATATATGAGACATTTTCAGACCTGTTCGTGGTCAAACTGTTTTCAAATTTGTGAAAAAACATACTCATTGCCAAACATTGACTTAAAGTGACACTTTTCAGACTTCCAAGATTTTCCCTTTCAGATTTACAGGTCGCAGATGCTAAACTATTATCAAAACAAGACTTGTCCTTCACTAACAAATTACAAATAATTCGGAAAGGTATTGAAGGAAAGAGCTAAATGTTGACAATCGTCGTTTTATCATTTGCCTTTAATACTATTCAATTAAACAACTCCTTTTTCGGGGAGAAGACAATTGGATCTTTATAACATATTACATAGTATGTTAAGACATACATTAAATCATTGTTACACAAAAAGTGGGTATTTTATGGTTTGATTCCAATTTGCCACGATCCTCGTGTTCACGACAAACCCCAATCCGTGAGTGTTATCCAATCACGAAAGATTGTCCGTGAAATGAATTCGATTTTCTTTGTCCGTGTTAGGTATTCTTTTTTAAAATGTTTAATTCTTCACTAGTTGGGTGGGTGTAAGTAAATAACAAGGATATTTTGGGTTACCGAGACTATCTACATTTGATTTGAAGACCGATTTTTGCACAGAATTCATAGCATGAACTCAAAATCGCCAAAATTACCACTCGTCCGTGAACAGTATTCGCATATTTTTAGTTTGGATTCTCGTCGATAGAAATTTTGTGACAGAGTGTTTGCTGAAAGTACGGATCTTTGCGATAAAATCTTGGTACCATTAGGTCAGAAATTTTGTGGGCCAGGACATGGGGTATAACTTTCTGGATGGCATTGCCTACAGATCAAGAAATATCCGCTTACCTTCAGAATCACTGCCAAATTAACCCGATAGTCGCCATTTTTCCGTGTGATGAATCCAAACTTAAATCACGTGATTACCAACACTGATTTATATGGTCGAAAACGTATGTGGGCGAGTGGCTAGAGAGTCAGTAAGGATGTTGCGGTAGTACTGGTTTGAGAATCGACAGGAATCCATGGTTAGATGCTGTAAATAGTCTCGCAATAAGACCATATCAGTTCAAAGAGGCGTATAAACGCAATCAACCAACCCTTACATTTAAACTGTTCCAATTTGAAAGCTGCGGCAAACGATAAATCGTTGATAAGAATATGATCCCGGTTTCTCGAAAAACTTAGGTATATACTCATGAGTTTAATGCTTTACTTCAATTGAATACCAATCAACGTTGATTGGTGTTCAATTGAAGTTCAATAAGTTTTTCGAGAAACCGGAGCCTAACCTCTTTTTCCAAAAGGGCTTTCAAATTGTTATCGAGTAGTGTGGTCAAATGCTTGTTTGTGATTAATTGAATCATTGTTGAAAGGAAGGGACGTAGAACCGGACACTATTTCAAACAACAATAACAGTGTTGGTAATCACGTGATTTAAGTTTGGATTCATCACACGGAAAAATGGCGACTATCGGGTTAATTTGGCAGTGATTCTGAAGGTAAGCGGATATTTCTTGATCTGTAGGCAATGCCATCCAGAAAGTTATACCCCATGTCCTGGCCCACAAAATTTCTGACCTAATGGTACCAAGATTTTATCGCAAAGATCCGTACTTTCAGCAAACACTCTGTCACAAAATTTCTATCGACGAGAATCCAAACTAAAAATATGCGAATACTGTTCACGGACGAGTGGTAATTTTGGCGATTTTGAGTTCATGCTATGAATTCTGTGCAAAAATCGGTCTTCAAATCAAATGTAGATAGTCTCGGTAACCCAAAATATCCTTGTTATTTACTTACACCCACCCAACTAGTGAAGAATTAAACATTTTAAAAAAGAATACCTAACACGGACAAAGAAAATCGAATTCATTTCACGGACAATCTTTCGTGATTGGATAACACTCACGGATTGGGGTTTGTCGTGAACACGAGGATCGTGGCAAATTGGAATCAAACCATAAAATACCCACTTTTTGTGTAACAATGATTTAATGTATGTCTTAACATACTATGTAATATGTTATAAAGATCCAATTGTCTTCTCCCCGAAAAAGGAGTTGTTTAATTGAATAGTATTAAAGGCAAATGATAAAACGACGATTGTCAACATTTAGCTCTTTCCTTCAATACCTTTCCGAATTATTTGTAATTTGTTAGTGAAGGACAAGTCTTGTTTTGATAATAGTTTAGCATCTGCGACCTGTAAATCTGAAAGGGAAAATCTTGGAAGTCTGAAAAGTGTCACTTTAAGTCAATGTTTGGCAATGAGTATGTTTTTTCACAAATTTGAAAACAGTTTGACCACGAACAGGTCTGAAAATGTCTCATATATTGCATTTTTGAACTTTCTTGGCTGTACCTTTCAGCGTGTGAGATAACACTGTTTTTTACTTTCAGGTGCATTGTTCACAGTCCAACTGCTAAACGTTATTCATGTGAGACATGCGGAAACAAGTTTGCAACGAGGGCAGATTTATCAGCACATTTACGCA
>OY804610.1:17074803-17179803 GCA_963680895.1 Fragum sueziense
CTAAAGATGAAGCTTTCATGTTATCTAAAAGGAGACATAACGTGATGTTGACACCAGGTATGTCTGGGGCTAGTTCGACTTTTGGGGTTGGCGCAAGTTCGGCTACCGCCAAACTTGCCAATGGATAAAAAGAATAATCGCTGTTAGAATTGCCATTTCTTGACGACTCTGAATATATCATTTGTTTAGACCTAGCTCTAACAGAAATGTAACAAGAGCTTCGCAGAGCGGCGCATATACGCCCGAGAGGGGCTTGTCGGTAAAATTGGCCATTTTTTTCAATTCAAGGGCAGATAATTCAAACATGAAAAGTTATCAAGGTTTTGTTTGCACAACAAGACACCATAAAGATTCATTGTGGCTAGTTTGATTAAATTTTGCGCACAGGAGAAAATGGGCATTTTTGAGAAAATGGGCATTTTTTCTTAAATTCAAGGGCAGATAATTCAAGAACGAAAACAGTTATCTAAATTCCGTAAGTAGTGTGCACAACTAGACACCATGGAGATTCATTGTGGCAAGTTTGATCAAATTCTGATCAAAACTGTAGGAGGAGTTGCGCACACAAGAAAATAGGCATTTTTTTAAATTCAAGGGCAGATAATTCAAGAACGAAAAGTGGTAATTGAATTCCGTAAGCGGCATGCACAACTAGACACCATGGAGATTTATTGTGGCAAGTTTGATCAAATTCCAATCAAAACTGTAGAAGGAGTTGCGCACACAAGAAATTGCTAACGGACGGACGGACGGACGGACAGACGGACAGACGGACGGACGGACGGACGGACAGACAGACGGACAGACAGACGAGCAGGGCCATAACATAATACGACCCTTCGGGCGTATAAAAAATGGACGAATTCAAAATCACAGGCCGAACTTGCCCCATCATCTACTTGTTATCCCGAATGTCCCCTTACTCACGATGATTTGACTGTTATAACAATGCTTTTTCAATTTATACCTTCATTTGGAAGTCGTTTACAGATTCCTTTAAATTTAAACAGTCTACAAATCAAATATAATGATTTATAGGTGTGTGCATACCTTGCCCCAAGGGTGGGCCGAACTTGCCCCATGTATGGGGTAAGTTCGGCCACCACGATCAAAACTCTAAAATTTGAAATTCTCTTTATTGAAAAGAAAAATATAAAAAAAAGACAGACGCAGTTTGAAAGGCTTTTGCTTGTCAAACTTATATATATAAATCACGCCCAAATAACTTTCATATAATTCAAAATATGAGCAATCGAAATTAGGGGGCCGAAATAGCCCCGGTCTCCCCTACATTATGACCACCAATTTTGCTTGACTTGTTAAGAACAATATGTCCCTTATTATGGCAAATATTGACTTACCTTTTGCGTCTACACCTATATTAGACATGTGCAAGGTAAGAACGAAAACGGAGACGAAGTACGAAACCGGTTAAACTGTGGTGGGCATATCAAAACACGCGAAAGGGGAAATACTGCCTTTAAGGCCAATTGAAGGTTATTCTTCGGTTTAGAAATATTTTTAACACAAAGTAATGATGGTACCTCTTTCCTGCAATTGATTGAAATCATTGAATGTGGTTCAAGGTTACTTTCAACTACGTCTGGTCATAATGCGGCGACTGGAGCACCTAACCATGGATTTATGGAATTTCTCTAAACAAAATCACCACAATATGCAATCGGTGTCTCCAGCTACTCTCTCACATAGACACTGGTGAACCAAAATGTCAGAAAGGGTATTAGCCGATCCGAGATTCACAAAAACGACTCAGGATTTATATGATCTGACGCAGCAAACTGAGGTATCCGGTCGGCCTTTTTTCAAACGAAGAACTTAAAACACGACCAATAGCATGTAGTGGAAGACTAAATAATAGTTGTTATTGAAAACAGAAAATGATATTGTAACGGCGTAGAAAATATTGACGGAAGTGAGAAAATACTAGTTACAATGTCCTTCCCAGGCCCAAATTCCTGTTAAAGACAATTAACCACAAAAAATGACTCTTAGCTTTATCCTGGACTTTAGATCACATAACTATGATTCATACTTAAAATGGCACAAATCGGTAATCGCGTTACGATCGAAATATAAGATCAAATATATAATTACGATTTCATATGGGTTTTATGCAGTCGTAATCTAAGCTGTTACAGGTCAGTCGAAGTCGAAATTTGGCATACAGAAAAATAAAGGGCTATATTGTAATTAGACATAGTTAATTCTAAAGAGCCGAGCCCCGATACTTCAGTCGGTAACGTCGGAGTCTGTCAATCCAGGGATCGCGAGTTCGAATCCCGGCTCGGCCAGTATGCATTCTAACATTTGACACGAGTCATTTGTTAATGGGTGTGAATCATCTATGTGAGAGAGCAGCTGGTGGCTCGGTTTGGATATTGTGGTGGTACTGGTGTGAGAAATTCCAGGGACCCACGGTTACGTGCTCCAGCCGCCGCGATTTGACTATAGTAGTTGAAAACGGCGTAGAACCCCAATAAACTTAATAATTTCCGGCAGAATGGGTGAGAATACATCTTTATGCTTCTCCCGATCTTAATATGATAACATTAATAACACGGTTGGTAACCCAAGAGTCTTTTGCGAAGCATTCACGCCAAAAACCGTCTGCTTCAAGGATGTTTTGTTAAATTTCTCAGATTATACTCTACAGATTTTGACGAGATAAATCGCCCCGTACGCGCCTTTGAGAAATTCATTCCCAGTTCTAACTCACTTTGCATCGAATCACAAGGTTTCTTCAAACATTCAAAATTAATCATTTCTCCTGAATATTTGAAGACACCATGGAATTGGGACCGAATTTATCCAGTTACCTTTGACGTAGTTTCGGACAAACAAATAATATATCGTGGGTGATGTTATAAGATCTCGTAAATACGGCTTGGATCATTTTATAACAACACCGACTGTTTATCAAAACATAACGCTAAACCAAGTCTATTTTAGCACAAAATTCACTGCCGTTCCGTTTTCGACCCCTTTTATATGCAAGTAATATGTAACCCGTTTTGATCTATCGATATAACATTTATCTAGTACCTATTCATACAGTGTTCTAAATTTAAAACATCGGTAGTAAAGTGTAAGTAAGCCGCACGTGGTACACGGTCAAAGTAAACTGTCAACCATTCCAATATATATTGGCCCCTTTCCATTACCGTTTTAGTCCGTACCCACAGAACACTTCCGGTAATCCTAGTCTTCTCTGATGATATTTGGATGTCGCTATTTACATCAGAGCGCAGTCTTATTAAAAAAAAAACAATTTCGACACAAGTTATGTCGCTTGAACAAGCTCGTATTGAATATTGTGATTGTAGAAGTGCGCCATTTACGAGAACCACGCGTCCATTCTTTTTCCCTCCTTTTCCAATGACAGCTAAAACCCAGTACATATTTACAAGTACTTTCAGTTAAAACATGTAATTTTTACCAATATGTCCAAACCGTGTACATGTTTCATGCCATGACGACTTTTAAAAATTTGTCTTCATGTTAGCATGTTTTAGCATGTCCTTTGCATTCAGCAAATCCGCGGCATATTCCCGCATTCTCTGCTTATTCTTTTCCAAAACGGTCATTTATGAAAAGAATTATAGAAATACATCGAAATTGTTGTGTCCCGTCATTCCCCTACGTAATCAATTTACATGGTGTATTTTGACAATAATTACTTTTGACATATTGATATTATTATCTTTAATTCGCTATTACTTTCGAAAGGCATAGCGGGTATTTTAATCCACCAAATTGTGATAAAGGATATCCCTGTCATCCCTGAACCGTGCTTTGAAATATGCTTGGCCTTAAAATGAATCGATCACATATAGGACCATGTCACGTCAAAATATGCACAGTAAAAAGTTTTAACTAATCCGGCAAGAATTCGTTTTATCCATTTCAATGCATTTCATCTGATTTCGATACAATCCCTTTTTTCGCAACATTAAGTACGGCGCGTCTTGTCTCGCATTTTCATTTTATTGTAGGGGTGGGGTGATGCCTTCTAAATGTTCTTTGTAATGTGCCATCACTTCGTTTCTGTTGATGAGAATACGTGTACTTAACGGATTACACTTAACTTGATAGGAAGAGCTGGGTATAGATGATGTGTACATACAAAAACACGTTAGAAGCGAATCGTGTGACAAACAATTGCTTTGGTTATAGAGATAGATTTTGGATCAAATGACAGACATTATGGCTGACGAGACAATGGAAAATAAATAGACATACATTTTCAGCTAATGATCAGCTAGATCTATATCTACCTTTACAAGGACATAAAAGTGATTTTTCTTTCTTTATTTAACCCAATCCACAGTGAAGCGCTATTTCTGGTTCCGTGTGTTTTGACACGACCCCTTTTATTCCGTTTTCCGTTTTCGGGTTTCGGGTTTCGTTCTACCTTGCACATGTCTATTTGAAGTACCAGCGGATCAGGTGATTTTATTCATATATGCGTTTGGAATGGTCATCTTAGATTTCAAAGATGGCCGCCACTGATTTCTGTTCTGTTTATATCTTTCGAATTATAACTAATACAAGTGATTGTTCAAACACTTTTATAGTCTGTAAATATTGACCTGAACCCGGTGAATATGCAATGAGTAATTGTGACAAGGAATATTCAATAATCGCCAGCAATCCTCACTGTCGAGCAGAGTCGATAGTTTCCATAAGCATTTTGACTTTGTATTCTGCACGTGCTCCTCGAGTCAATATACGTAGGAGAGTGATTATGTCGCATCACAGTTACTCATTACATATTCATCAGGTTCAGGTCAATATTTACGGAGTACTAGTATACAAGCTTGTTTCAATGAAATCATTTTCAAAAGAATTTGAGACGACCATTTCCATTTCAAGATGGCCACCCGTAAGTCGATCAGTATTTCATTTATTTAAACCTTTGTATTACGGATTTCATTTGACCTGACACTGACCTCTATGCAAAATGTGTTCATATTCCGCATATAGCGTAACATCATTCAAAAAGATTTGTATCATAGTACACAGATATTTACATGTATACAAGAAAATATTACAGAATTGTTATTTAATAAAGCCCATGTGTGTAATTCATGATATTAAAAGCTAAAGCTGCGCCATGTGGAATGAAATATGTAATACAGCAAAATATTGTTGACACAATTATAAGTGGAGCATATAGTCATGGCTGTGGCACCGTAAAATCTTCCAGAATAACTAACTCTGATACTTTCCATTTAAGCTCCAAAACTTTTGAGAGAATCATTGCAAATATTTCCATTTCTTTTTTAGCTCACCTGAGCACGAAGTGCTCGAGGTGAGTTATTGTGGTCACTTTTTGTCCGGCGTCCGTCCGCCCGTCCGTCAACATTTGGGGTGTTTACTCTCTAGCATCCACAAAAGTTAGGCAACCTTGATCAAACTTGGCCAAAACAAATATGATCATAAGTTCTTGGTCAAGTTCGATTATAGGCCTGATCGGACCAGAAAGTGCGGAGTTATCTGCCCTTGAATGTAAAAAAATGTTGTTTCTAAGTTTGTGGCATATTGGTCTAAGGGAAATAACCCTGTTTAAATTACACAGTCTTCATACAACAGTTTCTTCCCTTGAATTAATATATGTATGTAAACTGTTACTTGCATATTTTTGTGTATCAACACCAATTATTTAACAATTCTAAAAAAGTTGTTTTTTATGCACCTGTATCGAAAGATTGGGGTATACTGTTTCACCGGTGTCTGTCTTTCTGTCCGTCTGTCTGTCTGTCTGTCTGTCCAAAAACTGTTTGACTTTTCTCCAAAAGCATTTTACATACAAAGCTCAACTTTGGTATGTCACTTCCTTTCAATGATAGCCATCTGTTCCATGCAATATGACCTTCCTCATGGTCATCGGTTAACCCTTATCAACCCTTTACACGAAAACTTAACATTTTAGAAAAATTGCAATTTCGGGGACATTTGCGTTTCACAAACACATCTTGTTTTATTATCAACAATTTAATCAAATTGTCTGTCTTCAAAATAGAAAAAAGAGCTGGGAATGATAAGTTATTTGCATTAAAATTATGGTATTAAGGACACAATTGATGTTCACACTTCACACTTCAGTGTGATAAACAGATGTCAAACTGTTTTTAGATATTATTGTTTATCTAATAATATTGGACACACTCTGTTATGGTACATCAAAGACAGAAAGTATGATCAAACGATTAGATCGATTTTATGGCTCTAAACCCATTCCCACACATTGACACATAGTTGCAGACGAAGAATTCCATTGCTATCGTAATTCAAAGTGTGTGTTTTATAGCATAAAATTACTGAATGAATATGTGATATTGTTGATTATGAATTTGATAAAATTGCTGTTTTTGACTGTTTGCAACCTTGTTTGCAACCTTGTTTACACTCTAGAATCTACAATAATTGACCGATCAAGGCAAATCTTCGACACAATGTTCGAGACTATAAGATCTCAGATGAGTTTCATTTTCAGTCTGATTTGATCAGAAAGAGGAGAGTTATGTGCCCTTGAATTTGATAAAATTGCCATTTTTGGCTGTTGTCGACCTTCTTTACACTCTAGAATCTACAATTATTAATCAATGAAGACAACTCTTGGACAAAATGTTGGAGAATATAAGATCTCAGATGAGGTTGATTTTCAGTCTGATCTGACCAGAAAGACGAGAGTTATGTGCCCTTGATTTTGATAAAATTACCATTTTTGGCTGTTTTTGACCTTGTTTACACTCTAGAATCTACAATTATTTTAAAAAAAAAACCAATGTTGGGCACTTTAAGAGCTCTGATGAGTTTGATTGTCACAACGTTATTGACCATAAGTTCATATTCAGTCTTAGAGTCTTAAATATCAATTGAATTAAACATAAGTGTTGCTCATATCATTTTGGTTCAGGTGAGCGATATAGGACCATCATGGTCCTCTTGTTTTAAGTCTTTGAAAACTCTGCGTTTTTAAATGTACTAAGTATATAATGTACTGCTATGTATCGCTGCTTTTCATCAAAAACTCGAAACTGCAGCTTTGCACAAGCTGCAGTGTCGAGATTTTTATTGAAAAGCACAGCATAGACACAATGCACATTTGTTCTACCAGTCATTGTCATTTCTATAGAATACCATAGTTCAACCATGTCGCGAAATTCCTACTCTCTTAAGAACAGAGCACATTATCTCTACATTCCATTCTGATAGAATGAGCTCTGTTCTCGCGGGGTCATTTCACGTCTAATCTCGGGGCCTTGGCGGGATTTCAGTATCCAATCGTTGGCTATACACAACAAAACAATTTAAAAAGCTGATACAACCTTTCATTCGCTGACGCTTCAAATTACCGGCTTCAGCCAAAAATAGAAGCGACGTAATGTACATACGTAATCAAACAAGATCAAACTGAATGATTTTGATTCGATAATTCAAATGTTACCGGCTTCAGCCAAAAATAGAAGCGACGTAATGTATACGTAATGATCATGCAAGATTAAACTGAATGATTTTGATTCGATAATTCAAATGATGTGCTATAATTAGATTATGACGACCAAATAGACTGTTGGCGTACCGAAAACTGCAGAGGTAATATTTGATGGTTTAATCAATAGACCTAGGCTTTGGAGAGTACGAAATTCCTGGAACAATAGGCCAATTATTGGACAATTATTTCTTTAATGATCTTCAGATTTCGAGTTCGATCTCCAGTAGATCTAGCGGAATGTGTTCTTTGTTTCTCACTGGTCCTCATATTTAGTGCGAGTACTGGCCCATTTTCACCCAGGAAGCAAGATCGATAGGGAATTAAGCAAGCTTCTAGCGATGTAAAGTAATAACGGTTAAACTGAAGCTAAACGCAACTTGGAAAAGGTTCCATTTTGCGTTTTGATTGTGTGAATCAATTGGAATTACACAAATGGTTTACCCGCCATATAAATAGCTTAGGAAAACATTGGGACAGAAGAAGACGTTGCTGTTGAACAGTAATTCCTCCTTCTATCATTAACCTTTCAGTGCCATTTGTTCACGGATCCTACAAACATTTGAGCCAGGATCTGGAAAAACGTCCCTTAAGACTTTTGAGCTCAACATAGATCCAGATCAGCGTGTGCATACGCACATTCTGATCAGGATCTATGTTGTTCTCAAATAGGTTCTTAATGACCTGAAGTAACTTAAAGAAAGCAGCATGGACGCCATTGGACTGCATTTGACAACAGACTGGTCTTGAAACTCAATTTTAAAAAAATGCTATAAGGGCCTTTTTTCCAGATCCTGGCTCATTTCTTTTCAGCATTCATTATGTCGTCTACAGCTGGTTTCAAATCGGAAAAATGTAGTTTTTGAGCCGTTTAACCCTTTCCCAAACGACAAAATGTTAGGGTGATCCACTTCAAAAACTGTAAAAAATGACAAAATAGATGTTATTAAGGAAAGAACTTGTGTAAAATAAGGCACAGAAAAAATATCGAGACAAAAGGAGAAACTGCTGGTTATCAGCAGTTTCTTCTTTTGCTTCAATGTTTTTCCGAGCCTTTTCTATTAGGGTCGTCAAAACCAGAGGCGCGTTATTTTGAGCGAGATTTCTTGAGATTTCTTAAGATATTTTATGATAAAGCGTTCTTTAGAGCTAGATTTTTAAGACGCTCAATGGGAGGCGCCATTACCCCTCGGTTCCGAACGCTCCATAATTTATAAGCCGCGGTGTTCCGAATGCTCCATACTTTATACAAATGACGTCATCATGACGTCATTTGTATAAATATGGAGCATTCGGAACAGCTCGGTCAAAGTCTCGGTCTTAAAAACGCTTTATCAAAAACATCTCAAGAAATCTTAAAAAATCTCGCTCTAAAGAACGCGCCTCGTGTCTTGTTTGGGAAAGGGTTAATAAAGGCTCAAATTTCGAATCAATTCATCACATAGATGTACAGTAAGGGAATGTATAAGAGAAAAGAGAATGCAACATACAAACAATTTTTATTTAATTTTGAGTTTGTTTGAAATATATTTTCGTAAAGTATAACATCCCCAACACACATGTACAAATATGTAATTCTAATATCTTTTTGCATATTTCTAATACAATATAGCGCTTTATTTCCGTAGGGTCAAAATTCTGCGGTTTTCTAAAAAATCACGGGGGTTTAAATATCTGCGTTACTTTTTTTGCGGTCTTTAACTTTGTCAGATGAAAAAAAAAAAAAAAAATATTTTTGCGCTTTGATTTTAAGTTAGGTCAGTAACGGATTTTGAAAGGCCATACACCACTAATTGTAAATGAGCTGGGATCTGGAAAAACATCCCTTAAAGCATTTTTAAAGATTGTGTTTCAAGATTAGTCTGTTGTCAAATGCAGTCCAATATGCTTCCATGCTGCTCTCTTTAAGTTACGAAGAAGCTATTAGAGAACAACGTGGATCTGATCAGAATATGCGTATGCACAGGCTGATCTGGATTTATGTTGGGCTCAAAAGCCTTAAGGAACGTTTTTCCAGATCCAGACTCAAATTATTTCTATCAATCTAGGAAATGAGACTATTATCACAGGCGGCAATCACGTGACTTTGTTATGATATATTTTCCTCACTTATGTAAACAAAAACACTTGGTAAGAACACATTTTCGCACATTTTGAATCAAATACTTAACACTCAATATTGAGATACGTGCCATTCTATACGTCATACTCTCTGGTCCATTTTGGTACCAAGATCTTCTCTCAAATCCCTGTCAAAGCTGAGAACATTCGTGCAAATTATTTTTAGATGCCCTGATATATTTTCTTATGAAATGTTTACACTTTGCACGAATGTTCTCAGCTTTGACATGGGTTTGAGGGATGATCTTGGTATCAAAATAAACCGGAGATTACGACGCATCGAATGGTACGTATCTCAATTCTGAGAGTTAAGTATTTGATTTAAAATTTGAGAAAATGTGTTCTTACCAAGTGTTTTTGTTTACATAAGTGAGGAAAATATATCATAACAAAGTCACGTGATTGCCGCCTGTGATTATTGTCTTAATAGTACAAAGGTAATACCAAACTGGACATACAGACGACACTCGTTGTGTCGAACTCTGAGGGGCCGTCAAAATACCTCGACATATCCAGAGTTCGACTCATCCGATTTTGTTCAGTTAAATTGATATTTGACCGTTTTTTGAAACTAATCAAGTACGATTATTATTGAAATATAGTAGGAAAAGGAAAGAAATTGCTCGTTTCGAGCAATTTCTATCCTTTTCCTACTAAATTCCAATGGCTTTATTCAGTTCGAAATTATTTTGTTTGAAAAAAATATTTCCATTGATGAGGACGAGACCAGATGTGAACTTCACCTTACGAAAATTCGATTTATAACGAGTGTCGACTGTAATTATCTCGGAGTGACCAGTACTGTAAACAAGTGCACATGTACGTAAGTGTTACCAATCAGTCAAAAAACCAGTGGAGATTGTGCGTCATTGGATGGATAACGAATACGGACAAAATAATCTCGATTCTGGTAAGATTTTTTGCAATAACTTCCTTATTTGCGCGTCAATCTTCAAACGGTTTGTTGCATGTACCCCGCCTTACCAAGCTCTTTCATTGGATGTATGACATATTAGATAACTCATGGTACTTTTTCCAAAATATTGTCCCAACCGACCAGAAAGCGAAATGGTAACGACTACGGCCAGATTAACCACGCTTCAGGTAAGAATTTGTGCAATAACTTTCTTATTTCTGCGTAAATTTTCATGCGGTTTGTTGCATGTACTCCGTCTTACTGAGCCCTGAGTCCTTGTACTTTTCTCAAAAACCGATCCCAGCCGACTAGAAAAAGGGCCTGATTTTTTTGTCGTTTTTCTGGTCGGTTGGGATCATTTTTTTGACAAAGTACAAATATTCTACAAACAAGTCATATATCTGAGGAAAGAGCAAAGTGATGCGGGGTACACACAACAAACCGCTTGAAAATTGACGCAGAAATAAGAAAATTATTGCACAATTTCTTACCTGAAGCGAGGCAAATTTGTCCGTATTCGGTATCCATCATATCATGCACAATCTCTACCGTGTTATTGTTAAATAAAAATGTAACTAAAACTGAAATTATGTTTTAGTTACCCCATTTCTGATAAAAAAATCCCAAACAACATCCCCAAAAAGAAAATGACAATATTGTTTAAAATACAAGAGGCTTAATCCGTTGAACATCCGTTAATTTACGAACCAAACCTGCAGAACAACGACAACCTCTTCATAATTATGGGGTTATTTTTCCAGATTTTATTTCTGCGGTGCCGTGTATGACTACAGAAATAGCAGAATAACAGAAAATTAATGATATACGGTATACATTATTAGTTATACGGTTTCTTGCTAGGGTATATTACGATTTATGACGATTTATTCCCGGCTGGAAAAATGATGTCACCCGAGCCGCAGGCTCAGGTTCAGGCGAAAAAAATACTGTCTACAGTTGAAGTATACGAGGTAAAGTCGGGCGATCGCATATAATTAATAACACCTTTCTTTCTACACTTTATGTTGGCATATGTACATTTTGTTCAAAGTCATCGCGATTCATATGCAACAGAACGGATTCAAAGTTTTCAATTAGTACAAACATTTCTTTTACATGACCACGTACAAAAATTAACAAAAACAAAGAGACATATTGTCCGGTCCAACATATTTTGACATACAGTGGTAAGAATACACAATATTGAACTTAGATTATGTAATCATGTGCCATAAGAGCCGCGACGCGAGAAAATCGGTCTTCGGGGTTTTTGACCAGATCCGACACAAATGAGGCTGTACAGCCGCAGAAAGTGATTAGAGTTACGAAATTTCGTACATGGGAAGAAGAAGAACTAAACTTTCTCACCAGCGAAAACACAGACGCTGATCAGATTCGCGGTTACCGCGAAGCTGATCTGCGTCTTTGTTTTCGCTTATGCTAAATTCCGCTTTTTTCGCGTCGCGGCTCATAATATCTTGACAAGAATACAGTCGACACTCGTTATGTCGACATCGGATAAGTCGAAATTCCGCCTAAGTCGAAGTGAAAGTCATGACCCATCTTCAACATATGGATATCAAAATGAATTCCGAAACAAATACAGCCATTGAAATATAGTAGGAAAAGGATAGAAATTGCTCGTTTCGAGCAATTTCTTTCCTTTTCCTACTACATTTCAATCATGGACACATATGATGCATATCGAAAATGGTTAAATATCGTTTTGGTCGAAAAAAAATAAAATCGGATAAGTCGAACTCCGGATATGTCGAGTTATTTTGACGGCCCCTCTGACTTCGACACAACGAGTGTCGACTGTATATCTTTTCAAATTCTTCAAACATAAAACCGGCATTGCACTACACTCAGAATTAGTAATCCAATGAGGACAAGCACGGTATTTGGTTTATTCTTGGGTTGGCTGTTTTTATCGCTGGACATGTAGTCGTCTACACAGGCAGCTATTTCAGTGCTCGATAGTGGGTAGACACCACGCGGGTATCGCAGACTGGGTGTAAAATACAGCAGACCGTCAACATCACTGGATTCTTCCGTCTTCTTAATATGCTTCTTATACTCTTCAACGCTCAAGGTAAAATACGGACAAACGTAGAAGGTTTCCAATGGGTTCACTCTACTACCTACTTTCGTTACGTACATCAAAACGTCCGTGAAGAACCTGTTATCCTGGTGCATACCAGAAAAGAAAGTAAACTGGCCAATCATTCTGACTCGTTTGTCCTGTAGTAGCCACATCTCTTCTATAATTCGCGTCTTACGATTTATAGAATCGCCTATATGCCGCAGTGAACAGTTCTCGTTGGATTGGTAGAAAATCTGAAGGATCAGCCTCTCAAACTTGTAACGTTGTTGTTTTCCTCTTTGAACTACGACGGTGACTTTTGATATATCACACGATTGGATGCCGTACTTCAAGGTGGCCCGTCTCTCGTAGTAATTTTCGACAGATGTGTTGTAATATTCTAATTTGTCCAGAATTAGGTCTTCGGATGGATCCTTCAAGGTGAACATTATATTGGCCTCCACGAGAAAGCTTGAGGTTCCAAGGGTCAAGGGCACACATGTGCCGTTCGTAACAACTTCAAAGGGTCGACAGTACAGTTTTCTACATGATCCCTGTAACAAAAATGGTAAGCATTACCACTTGAAAAAAAACTAGATAAAGTCTGCAATTGTAATATTTCAATGGAAGCAAAACAGGGAAATGTAGCATGCTTCTAGTCTCAATAAAAGTTGTTAGAGACTCCGAGCATTTTAGTAAAGGATCTGATAAACAAGAAACTTGGGAAAACATACTGATTATTTGTTGCTAATACAGGTCACTTTTTATTCTGTCGAAATTGTAGTCTACAACTTTGAATTTAGGTCAGTCTAACATTTCGCCATTCAGTAATAGGTGAAATGTTATTTGTACTTTTTTCTTTCGCATGATTTTAAAAAGACTGAACTCAAGGCTGATATATGGCACCATCCCTTAAGCCTAATCTCCCTTGGTTTGTTTACTGGATAGTTCTGTTTCTGGTTAGATAATTAGGCAAGCGATAATATATTACTAAGGGCTTTGTAAGCGTTTATCTTACCACATAATCTGTAATATCATGATAAATTTAATATAGTAAAACTGACCGAACAGCACGATCGATAAGTTGTAAATGACTCAATTGAAATTACACTAATTTAAAGCCATAATAGCTGTGAAAAAACTGTCTATTTGCCTCAAAAAAGGTTTACCTTTTTAAAGTATGAACAAAAAGATGCAGAAAGACCGTATTTCAAGCGAGTAACCAGGCGCGGTTTACCCACAACAAGCGTATAAATGTTGATATTCTCATATTTCCACGGCGCTCAAAACATGTTTACATTCGTGGCTATATATAGCATAACGGGTACTTGTCACAGCCGTGAACATCCGTATACAGTCGGTTGATCATGTGATACACAGGAAAGCGTGCGTCACAAATCTAAATGAGTTCCCGTTATTTCATAAATGTTGCCCGTCACGCTGAAAAGGGCCTAATGGGAAGTCTATAAAATCAAATTTCGCGAAATGAACCAGACTCAACAGATGTCAATAATTTGTTGTATCTGGAAAATGTAAATATGGTAAGATGTATAAACCATTCTAGATTCAGAAAATAACCTTTGAATCAAAAGTTCCGATCCTAGTCAGTCTGTGCAGTCCGATCAGACTGACCAAGGTCGATACTTTCCACACTTCCCATACGGTCCCTTTTAACATGACGGCTCACAAATTTGAAACATTTCGATTTCCACGGGATTCCAGTGCGTGCTTTCTTATGAATAATGTTAAACCCTTTCCCAAAACGACAAAAAATAACTGTTTCCATTTCGAATTGAAATCGTATCCAAACTGCAAAATAAATGGCATTCAAAATGTGAAATATTTAAGAAATAGCTTAGACAATATAAAGGCAAAAGGAGAAACTGCTAATAATAAGCATTCCTTTCTTTTGTCACGGTGGTTCCTCAGCTTTAGCAAATAGGGGCGTCCGAATCAGGTTTTGTATGGGAAAGGGTTTACCTCAAATTGTAGTAAATTGTTGTACTTAACCCTTTCCCATGCGGCAATAATTTTAACTATTCATAAATTGGAATATTGAATGTTTTGTAGACGACAAAATGAGTATATAAACATAGGGTTTAGTAAAATACTGCTGGTGAAATATCTAGGCAATAGGAGGAAATGTTGGTTATCAGCGTTTCCTCAGATTGCACGAATGCTTTTTGAACTCTTTTTAGTAAGGGCATTCAACAAGGTCATGTTTGGGAAAGAGTCAGTGCTCATCCGTAATAACGTGTCCCGTCACGCTAAAAGCGTGCTTCTAAGAAATTAGTTGAAAACTGAATTTTGAGATAAAATCAATCGGGCACCAACCTCAATCGAATTTTGAAATCGGATATTTAATATATTACAGGTAGATAGGAAGAACAATCTTGATTCAGAAAACTATCTTTAAGTAAAAAGTTCCGATCCTGGGTAGTCTTTGCAGTCTTCATTCATAGATTGACAAGGACTGGTACTTTAACAATTACCATGAGACCCCTTTTACCGAGACAGGTCACATTTTGCAATATTACTGTTTATATTCTCTGACGTCATTTCAATGCGAGCACACGATTTGAAAATAAATTCCGTTGATTTTCGTATTTTACCGTTCAGAACTCGGAAAATTCCGACTCGCACTTGAAATTGTAAACATTACCTACTGACATACATTGTAAAAGGGGGAAAATACGCAAATACACATTTCTGTTACAAGCGGAAAAGACTTCTTTCATAATATCAGATGATTAGACCTCGATAACACAAAAAATATTTTTTGTGGTATTTCTTCCTTTTTCACAGCTATTATGGCTTTAAGAAACAGTTTGAAGCTTACAAATGCTATCTAGATAGATAACAGTCATCATGCAGGTTGTGTAAAATGTGCTAAATGTAATATATTGTAAATAACGCCCTGTGAAATGTCGCTGAATATTTCTCTAGAACAAAATTAATCGGACATCTTAAATGAAAATGAAATTCTGACTAAACCAGTCTATAATTACAACATTAACCCGTAAGAATACGAGCTACTCAAGCATACCATTCCGGCTATATTTTAAGAATGGTGTACTATCGTTGGCGCAAGATCGTATGACACATGTTTACATTTTGTCCAAATGTAAACAAAACAGTGTTGTATAAAAGATGAATAAATTCTTTATAAGTAGTCACGTAGACATGTTGAAAATTTAGGTACAGTGATAGAGCGGTCTTTTCACTGTTCAGAGTTTTCTGTGTTTTATCGAACAATGTTTTGTTTACATTTGAACAAAACGTAAACATGTGCCATACGATCTTGCGCCAACAATAGTTTAAAGCATTTCAAAAGTATGGCGTGGAATCGCATGGCACAGCAATTGCAGAATTTTGTCAACACATTTGGTAATATTGACCAATTTGTATTTATATTGAAGCAAAGTATACAAAAAAGTTAGGAATTTACTGGACAAGGTCTTTCTTCTTTAAAATAAGCTGATTAAAAAACTTTAGGCTACTTGGTAATCAGCAACATTTATATCATTTTATGCCCCGTATCGAAACATCGGGGGTATATCGGGGGTATATTGTTTTACTCATGTCTGTCTTTCTGTCCGTCCGTCCGTCTTTCTGTATCTGTCTGTCTGTCTGCCTGTTCGTCTGAAATTCTGTCTATCCGAAAAATTAGCATTGCCATTTTCTCCAAAAGTATTTGACATACTGAGTCCAAATTTGGTATGTAACCTTCTTTTAATAATATCTATCTGTTCTATGCAATATGACCTTCCTCGAGGTCATTCATTAACCCTTATCAACCCTTAACACAAAAACTTTAAATGAAAACTTAACATTGCCATTCGGGGGCATTTGTGTTTCACAAACACATTTTGTTTTTTTTAAAGATCTAACACATCCAGAAAATCCTCGATGCAATTCTACGTTCTCCGGTTCAAACCATTTACGAATCGGTCACATATCAAAATAATTATTGAAGGTTTTCTGCAATTGGTTACCTCATGATTCCCCAACTAATTATTTATTCTCATTTAGGTTTCAATTTTATCATCATAAGATCAATTTAGTCTTTGATAGAATAGCAAACGGGCCATCTTAGAGTGATTTTATACCGGTTACCGTCATCTAACCCAATACCAAACAGTGACTCTTTTTGACTCCCTACAAGAAAATGGCTATGGAAAACATTGTGGCAAATGAAGAAATTGCTTATATGCTTATGCTTATGTCACAAGCAAGTTCTTCATTTCCCACAATATTTTCCATACGAAAATACAAACAAGAGGCCCAGAGGGCCTTATCGGTCACCTGAATCAAATGAGCAGAAACAGTTAAGGAAAATGAGAAAAGTTAACTAAAAGTGCAACCCCCAAGCACCACCATTTCTTGACCATCTTTTTTTCTCTTGTACAAACTTATTTAAAGACTCAAATAGCAAATGTGAATTCAATCCAACAATAGAACATTTCTTAATATGTACCCTATTTACCCCCTTTTGGGGCCCCAAAGGTAGAAAACTCTATGATTTGTAAAAATCTGAAGCGGCTTCCCATTGGGATGCTTCCTGCCAAGTTAGGTAGAAATCTGTCCAATGGTTCTCAAATGAAGTAGAAAATGTTCAAAGTTAAGCAGTAACGTGAACCCCTCCCATCCCCCATCCCCAGCACGGCCATTTATTGACGGATTTTTTTCTCTTGTACAAACTTTGTAGTCCTTGCCCTAAAGACTTAAACTTCCAAATGTGTATCCAACACAACAGCAGGTTCATGAGTAGAAGATTTTTTAAGATGTACCCTATTTACCCCCTTTTTGGCCCTTTATGGGACCCAAAGGGAGATAACTCCAAGATTTGTACAAAATCTGAAGCAGCTTCCTATTAGAATGCTTCCTGCCAAGTTTGGTTGAAATCCGTCCAATTGTTCTTAATAGGAAGTTGAAAATGTTAAGTTAACTAATAACGCGACCCCCCCCCCCCCTCCCATCGCCCCTCCCCAGCACGGCCATTTCTAGACGGATTTTTTTCGCTTGTACAAACTTTGTTGTCCTTGCCCTAAAGACTCTAAATACCAAATGTGAATCCAATCCAACAGCCGGTTCATGAGAAGAAGATTTTTTAAAATGTACCCTATTTAACCCCTTTTGGCCCCTTATGGGGCCCCAAAGGGAGATAACTCCATGATTTATACAAATCTGAAGCGGCTTCCCATGAGGATGCTCCCTGTGAAGTTTGGTTGTAATCCGTCCAATGGTTCTCAAGAAGAAGTCCAAAATATTAAGTTAACTAATAACGCGACCCACCTCCCTTCCCCCCTCCCCAGCACGGCCATTTCTGGACAGATTTTTTTCTTTTGTACAAACTTTGTTGTCCTTGCCCTAAACACTCTAAATACCAAATATGAATCCAATCCAACAGCCGGTTCATGAGAAGAAGATTTTTTAAGATGTACCCTATTTAACCCCTTTTTGGCCCCTTATGGGGCCCCAAAGGGAGATAACTCCATGAT
This sequence comes from Fragum sueziense, assembly GCA_963680895.1. Classification (NCBI taxonomy): domain Eukaryota; kingdom Metazoa; phylum Mollusca; class Bivalvia; order Cardiida; family Cardiidae; genus Fragum; species Fragum sueziense. The sequence goes on from OY804610.1 coordinate 17,092,944, forward strand.
TCGTACAAATCTGAAGCGACTTCCCATGGGGATGCTCCCTGCCAAGTTTGGTTGTAATCCGTCCATTGGTTCTCAAGTAGAAGTCGAAAATGTTAAAAGTTAACGCACGACGGACGACGGACGACGGACGACGCACGACGACGGACAAAACACGGTCGCAATAGGTCACCATGACCTTCGGTCAGGTGACCTAAAAATGCACTATTTCATTCACTTGAAATTGTTGTCTGCATCATCTTTGAATTTGGAACAGTCCAAAATTTTTCCGTTTGGTTATCGGTTTAAAGTTAAAAATACCGTGTTAAGATCCATCATTTCTCCTTCGTCACAGCTATTTTGTTTTGGCTCGTTATCCTCTTGAATAGCCATGTCGGGATTCAAAAACAGTATGAAGGAAATAACTGAGGTTCTCGTTATCCATTCCTCTACATTTGGACATTGAGGAGATTCAATGGAGTGACCGCTGCATTGTGCACACATCGCATTCTTGTGTAAGATGAAACCCGTGGGAGAATACGGCTGTATTTCTATATAGGGCATATCTGCAAGTAAAGGATAGCAATTTTATCTCTTTTCATGCTAAATTTAAAGAAGTGGACAAAATAGAATTCGACCAGACTTCAATTGTGTGCAAACTGACTTTGTTCTATTCTGCCTGCCAAGGGACTGGAATATATCGCATTCAGTAGGTGATATAAAGAATTTACCAAAACGACCCCATTTTCGGGTTATCCGCCTCTCTACGTCTGGACTTTGTGGGAATAAATGCATAAACCACGACCATGTGCAAAAGCGAAACCATACATACTGAGTTATTGTATTTTCTAAAAGATATTATGAAAAGGAGAAACGATACATTTTAATTTTAATGATTTACAAAACGTCAAGATTTCCTTGTTAAAAATTCTACGTAAGGACTATAATTATGGTGAGAAATACGTGGATTGGCTAGCTTTAATGTATACACTGTCGATCCAAATGACATCAATTTTGTCCTCTGCAGTAGCTTTCAACTGCACCAGTGAAAAGTAAACTCAACCATCTGTGCACGTGAATTCTTCGCCACATTCGAGTGTTGATGGATAATAATAATAATAATAATAATAATAATAATAATAATAATAATAATAATAATAATAATAATAATAATAATAATAATAATAATAATAATAATAATTATTATTATTATAATAATAATAATAATAGTCAAAGGTACGAAACTTACATGGTCCGTTTAAACAGTGGTCCCTTTCACTCGCCACACCATCTATGCAAGTGAATTCTTCGCCACATTCGAGTGTTCTCGCTGTTAGCGGAACCTGGCTAGGTCGTTCCATTACCAACGTACAATTCTCAAGGATATAGTCCCGAGCTTCTTGCATCGTCATGTGCAAGATGTCGAAATCATCGACACATGAGCGAAGCATCATGTTCCACCTGTATGGTATCATAAAAAAATAGACTAACAGTTAACCCATTACGAAACGGCAATAATTTAGACTGGTTCAAATTCAAAGATGTTGCAGACGACAATTTCAAATTGGTGAAATTTCAAAAATCTTTCCATTTTGGGTTAGAAAACATTGTGGAAAATGAAGAAATTGCTCGTGACAAGCAATTTCTCCATTTTCCACTATGTTTTCTCAAGCTTTTTCTTGTAAGGGAGGCCAAAGGCGTCACTGTGCAGAGGGAAGGGGCAGACATTCTAAATCTTTTATTTCAAATCCGAACCCCATGTTGTCGGTACTCATTTAAATGACGATTCTAATGAGTACCCACAACAAAGGATAACATTAGGGAGGATTTGTAACCGAAACCCAGATCAAGATTCCAAAAGGTTTGGGTTACATTGTTGCAACTAACTTTGTTTATACTCTAATATCTACGCATATTATAGGGATCCATACTAGATATTCTAGGTATCAAAACAATATATGGACAGTGAGAGTTTTTAGTCTAACCGTGTTGTGCTTCGCAATAAAAAATGGTCAAAAAAGGGATTTTGGCGCTGGTAGCATTTTTCCACGTTGTATCGAGGGGCAGTTGCCTACAAATGCTAGCAGAAGTAAACTATGCATATAGGTCAAGTTAGATACCGACTTGATTCAGAAGAACTGTATTTCTTGATTTAAATTTCCCGAGTGACGAAATGATCTACCAACAAAGGTTGACCAAATATATACGACATTTCTTGAAAATGTTGTTTTTACCTGTTCGTATGTTAAACAACCTAGCTTTGCCCCGTTTATCCAATCGAGACAAAATTGGTCGAAAATGGTAATGACCATAGGATTTAAGACGAGTATTCTGAAGCCAATTTGACATGTAATGAATGGGACAACAACTAGATGTCGTATCGCGTTATATAGAGATCCGGCTAGATCAAACAATGTCCGAGTACAAACCTAGTGAGTTCAACCTTTGTTAGCGAAGATGTGGAATTGTATGAAAAGTTTTTTTACCGTAAAGTGTCCTCAGCTCCGTGACACGCTGCACAATGCTTGTTCTGAAATATTCTGCCATTTCTGTCAGACACCAATACCAAATCCTCCAACTCCGGATTTCCAATATGGCTTCCCTCGCACCTGCTGACAACTTCCAAACTTCCGGTGTACCCGTCCGGACAGAAACGAATCACCCGATAATTCGGAAGATTGAAATATGTCGCATGCTCATCTTTGCCCGATTTTCTTCCTACTGGGCTACAGGCTGGTTCCCCTTTGTTAAAATCGCGCTTGTTTTGGTCAGCATCGGGGCAGCAATCACCGAGTGTGACGCAATATTCGTCACAATAACATTCGTAACAACAAGGCATTACGTCATCGGTTTTCGTGACCGTATCCGTACTATTGACAGTGCAGAAGTTAGAATAAGGACATGCATTTCTTAAATGCTGGAGCTTGTCTTCGCCGGCAACGAACCAGATATCCAATATAATGACTGTCTGGTATATGAATAACATTATGCTGAAGAATAAATAGATGTTGATGTGTTTGGTTTTTGATTTGTCTTGATTGGGCACTTCAGAAGCAGGTCTTTTTGGTGAAACGGTTAATTGAAATGCACCACTCGTGCAGTCACGTTAGCGAATTACGTAACACAAAAAAGTCAGATAATCAATAACTATATTAATATTTGAGAAATTTGAATTCCATTAAAGGTAAGACCTGGGTAATGGGCTATGTGACCAGTTTTGTAACGAAGCCTGTATGGTTCGAATAGACGATTTGAAGGGAAGTAATTTTCATTGCACTCATATTTTGACTTTTTGGGGATTTTTCGCTTACTCCTCATACAATTTAGAAACATTTCACAAAAAATGTAAAGAATATTCCCCGGAAATCTGAGCTCGCTCAATTATTTCCGTTGTTACGAAAACAGATGATATTGCATCTTACGGTACATTAAAAATGCTCAGACTTACGGACGTCACGGAATAAGTCGAAATATAACGATTATACCGGAAGTGCATTATCCAGGTCTAACCTTAAAGCAGAGAAAGTTGACAACTGTATAGATTTGCTGGATATAAAACTCTTTTAAAAATCTGCTGATTAAAGAGTTATTGGCGACCAAGTGAAGTTCTACTTTGTCTCGAATAGATTTGATTTTTTTTCTAGCAAATCCCTGATTACGTATTTCCGCTCTCTCTGCTTCATTTTTCTAACGGTCGCGTATAAATAGAATAATTCAAAGTCACAGTTGATTTTGTATTAAGTGATTCCCTGCAATGCTATTGCATATTTCGGCGCTTTTCACCGTTGGAAGCAATTTCATATTGGGATGGCTGAAGCCCCTGTGGCTGATTTTTTTTTTGTGGGGGGGGGGGGGGGCCTAAAATGCATTTTACCTAAATTTTCAGTAATGAGGAAAATTCGGTAGTTTTGGTCAACTTTGCCCCCCCCACCCCTGTTCCTACGGACCTGTTCATAAAAACATTCGTCGAAATGCAGCGATTTGTGAATTGTAAAATAAATGGAATATCTTAGAAACATGTGCATCGCAGAATCATTGAAATTTAATATTTATTCCAAGCAGCAAAGATTTAGATGTTGATGTGAATGAAATATTTGTAGAATGTATCACAAAGATGAAATGTTGAAGCAAATTGACAAACGGGTGTTTATCAGCATTTTTCTTCTTTTGCATCAATTGTTCCCGAGTCTTTTTTGAAAGTGGCGTCAAAACTAGGCTTGTTTGGGAATGAGTAAATACAATGCTTAAGCTTTCGGTCGTTTTCAGTTACTATTATGTTCGTCGAAATTTTCGTTTTATTTTAACCCATTACCAAACACCAAAATTTAAGACATATCCAAATTTAAAGGTGATGCAGACGACAATTTCACATGAATGGAATTTATGATTTTTTAGTCTAATAGTGTAGAAAACATTGTGGGAAATGAAGAAATTGCTTGTCACAAGCAATTTCTTCATTTTCCACAATTTTTTCAAAACTATTATCTTGTGCGGTGTCAAAAGGAGTCAGTGTGTGGTAATGGGTTAAATACATGTATATATCGAATAAAAAGTATATGATAATAGGCCTATAACATATAATAAGATATTGTATATAAAATATATCTCACCTGTATTTTTACGGATTCTCCTGCAAACCAGGGTACAAAAATGGTACAGAAATTGTGAAAATTATATACACTCATATACATATACAAATACCTCACGGTGTATAATCACGTGACTCAAAATTTCCGATAATGTTTAATACCTTTCTTAATACTTGACCAATTCGAATTCGGTTTGGAGCAGAGAAGGTGGGAAAACGCCAGGAATAAGCTGGACGTGTTGGAATTTTGAATAATCAACTGATAAAAAAGTTATTGAAGATAAACCAAAATTTTGGTTTGTCTTAAATATTTTTTGTATCAGTTTGTTTTTCAAAAATCAGCCACGTCCATCTAATGTCCATCCACATTCTCTGCTTTAAACCGAATTCAAATCGGAGCAGTATTTACAAAATTATTGAAGATTTTCTGAAAATATTGTATCACATGATTATCCACCGATATATCTCAATATCGTCGCCTTTCAACAAAGACCTCGTATCTGCAGCGTTGAACAAGCTTTTATAATTGAAAATCAGCAATGTAATATATTTCCACCAATCATTTATCGGTATCTAATCACGTGGCTTATGACGTCCATATCTAACACATTTTGCAAGACTTGTGTTTCAATCCCATGCTAAGTCATACCTAGTATTGATGTCCTGAACGGAAAATGCTTTACAAAAAAATGAGACAAAGACGAAGATGATGACCACATCATTTTTTTCTTATATAAATGTCTTAACCCTTTCCCACACGACAAAATTTTAGGTTGATCCACTTCAAAAACTGCCACAAATGACAAAATGGATGTTACTATTAAAGATAGTATTTGTGTAAAATATGGCACAGAAAATATTGAGACAAAAGGAGAAACTGCTGGTTATCAGCAGTTTCTTCTTTTGTTTCAATGTTTTCCCAGGCCTTTTCTATTAGGGACGTCAAAACTAGGTCTTGTTTGGGAAAGGGTTAAAGTAGTCCGTGCTTTATTTTACGCACATTTTTATCAATATATATTTTTCTTCTATTGTTTTTCTCAAATTGGAATACTCTAAGCGTTGGAAAAAGTTGTCGTTCAGGATCGAGCAGAGAAAAGACGAGAAAAAATGGAGTACTTTCTAGGTGTGGTGTATCTTAAACCCTTTCCCAAACAAGACCTGGTTTTGACGTCCCTAATAGAAAAGTTTGGAAAACATTGAGACAAAAGAAGAAACTGCTGATAACCAGCAGTTTCTCCTTTTGTCTCAATGTTTTCTGTGCCATATTGTGCACAAATCCTATCTTTAATAACATCAATTTTGTCATTTGTGGCAGTTTTTGAAGTGGATTACCCTTAAATTTTGTCGTTTGGGAAAGGGTTAAAGTAGTCCGTGCTTTATTTTACGCACATTTTTATCAATATATATTTTTCTTCTATTGTTTTTCTCAAATTGGAATACTCTAAGCGTTGGAAAAAGTTGTCGATCAGGATCGAGCAGAGAAAAGACGAGAATCCATGTGGTACTTTCTAGGTGTGGTGTATCTTTAACCCTTTCCCAGACAAGACTTGGTTTTGACGTCCCTAATAGAAAAGGCTTTGGAAAACATGAGACAAAAGAAGAAACTGTTGATAACCAGCAGTTTCTCCTTTTGTCTCAATATTTTCTGTGCTACATTTAACACAAATCTTGCCTTTATCAACGTCCATTTTGACGTCTGCAGTGGATTTCTTATTTGAAAAGTTAAATATTTTGTCGTTTGGGAAAAGGATTAACCAGGTCAACAATGTCGAATTTTCCTTATTTTAAGTTGAAAACACCGGAAAAAATCAATTTAGCCCCCCCCTTAAATATTCAGACACGGATGATTGATTTAGCCTATCCAAAATAAAATTGCTTCCTACAGGCCTGAACAAGACCTGGTTTTGTGGTCCCTTATAGATACAGATTGTGAAAACATTGAGATGAAAAGAAAAAATGCTGATAACCAGCATTTTCTTCTTTTGCCCCAATATTTTTTATGCTATTTTGTACATAAATCTTATCATTAACGGCATGTGTTTTGTTTTCTCCAATATCTTTCGAATTTTACCACCCCAACATGTTATCGTTTGGGAAGGCCAGGTGTAAAAACAGTTTCTCATATTATGCTAAAAAGTAGTTGACGACAAAACAAAACCTTGCCATTATTACACGTTCTCTGTTTCAAACCGTCATGTCTGTCAGGTATTAGCAGAATTCTCGAATATCGCTGCTTTTCTTCAAAAACCTCGTATCTGCAGCTTAAAACAAGCTGCAGATACGAGGTTTTTGTAGAAAAGCGACGATATGTACTTACAACATGTTGCTGTGCAACATGATTCTCCGCTGTATTAATTCTTTCCCAAGCAAGACCAGAGGTGCGTTCTTTAGAGCGAGATTTCTTGAGATATCTTGAGATTTCTTAAGATGTTTTAGGATAAAGCACTCTTTTGAGCAAGATTTTTTAGACGATCACTGGGAGCCGCCATTGCTCTATACTTCTTTCGGAACCCCTCGGTAAATTCTGTAGAATCTATATCAAAGATAATTGACCGAGTTGTTCCGAATGCTCCATGATTCATAAACCGCGGAGTTCCGAATGCTCCATACTTCATACAAATGACGTCATGATGACGTCATTTGTATGAAGTATGAAACATTCGGAACACATCCTTATAATCTCGGTCTCAAAAACGCTGTATCAAAAACATCTTAAGAAATCTTCAAAAATCTCGCTCTAAAGAACGCGGCTCTGGTTTTGACGTCCCTGATCAAAAGAGACTTGGAAAACTTTGAGGCAAAATGAGAAAGTGCTGATAATCAGCACTTTCTCGTTTTGCGCAATATTTTCTGAGCTACTTTGTACTCAAATCCTGTCTCTAGTAATTTCTGTTTTGTCGTCTGCAGCAGTTTTCAAACTGGACCATCCTAAAATTTTGTTGTTTAGGAAAAGGTCAACCCCTCAGGTATAATTTGTCGGTTTTTGATAGGCGTAATAACACAATCTCATTTATTTAGCAGTTGGTTTTTTTTTCGTTTCTTAAACAAGCCATATTCTTTACGTACATAATGTAAAGATTAGGAAACACTGAGAGAAAAACAGCATCGACATTTTCTTCTTTTCCTTTGGTAATGATTGTTTTTCTGTTATAATCTGCACTCACGATAATATTATATTATCACCAATTTAGTGGTTTGCAGAATTTTTAAAGGGCTTATTTAATTGGTAGGGTTTTGTTCATATGTATCGCGTGACTACTTTTATCCAAAACCTCGTTACTAGGCTACAGCTTTAAAGTAACATTTCAGAATGTTTTGTCATAAATTTTACTTTTATTTTTATCTGAAAGAACACATTTCATTATGAAAATTCTGAAAATTTCAAGCCAAAATATTGCGCCGTTTACGAGAAATTTATATTTCTGTGTTAAAATTGAACAAATTGTTGTGGACAACAGTTCGGATTTATATGCAATTTATCGATTATGTCTCAACTTTAAATGCGTGTTTCCTGCTTATTGGTAACAACTTATAAAAAATACTAAAAGTATTTCTATTCATTAGAATAACCAATCTTGGCATCAAGACATACTTTAAAAAATTGAAGTTGGAATGAAATGTCCTTTTAAACAAGCAGTAGTTTTTGGAGAAAATGAATTAACAAGCACCAAAAATGTCTCTTATTCCAACTGTTTACGACTCTTAGAGGCGTATTGGTGCAAAAACGAGCCCATGCCCAAGAATCAGGTTTTATCGGTATCATTTCTGTGTGCCCATCTTTTATCTGACTGTCCGTTTGTCCGTGCGTTTGTTTACTGATCACATGCACTTAAAGACACTTCCAACGCAACACTTACATTTTCCATCATAATTAGGTAAATAATGCAGTATATTTTATGAAATTTTCAGCAAATATAAATCAGCTATGTTTACATGTTTTCTGTAAATTTCATTAAAATCGTTCGATCCAAAAACATAAAAAAAATATTTAGGTTTTTCACTAAGACTCCAAATTGAAAAGTCACAAAACCCCTAGCAATTGTAGAATTCAATAGCATCAAAGCGGCGTCACTAAATCATGCTCATATCTCATACCACTGCTTCATAAGATTTGATAACATGCTTTCACGGGCGAAAAAATACTAGAATTCAGTTGCACCTATTTTGTTTAAGAAATAATGTTTTGTACATGTCAGCATTGCACAAAATTATCGAATTTGTTACCAGACATTAGTTTTTCGACATTTTGCTGCAAGAAATTTTCAACAACTGGAACAAGAACTTAAAAAGGACGAGTTAAGAATGATCCCACAAAGATTCATCATCAATTATGCTTTACAAATGAGAAGGGGGTGTCTTCGTGTCATTTAGGTCCATGACGTACACACAGAATGTTAGCAGAATGGCATATACTGTACTGTTGTTACATGAATACCCTAAATTTACGTAATCAGCTCGCACAGCTTTTTTGCGACTTTTTGTTTTCTAGTCATATTATATGAACAATAAATTAAATCATTTTTCTTCAATGATTCTTTATGAAAATTACAGATATGATGCAAGTGTGAATGAATTAAATTTGTTGAAAATTTGATGAAAAATGGTTCATTAAATTTCAAGTTATTACCAAAAATGTAAGTGTTGCGTTGGAAGTATCTTTAAGTGTAGTCAAGACAAACAAGCAAGTTAATTCGACATTATTTAAGTCAGAGAAATATTATGAAGTATGAACAGTACCGAACAGAAAATATTGATACAAAAGGAGAAATTAGTGGTTATCGGTATATTCTCCTTTTGCATTAAAAATCCGAAGCTTGTTGTAATAGGAACGTCAGATCCAGGCCCTGATTTCTAGAAAAAAAAACTTAAGTACATACTCATGAGTACGTGCTCAACTTCAATGGAATACTCTCTAACGTTGAAAGGTATTCGATTGAAGTTCGCGTGGATTTCGTGTGGTTTGTGTATGGTGCTCAGATTTGAGTCTTAGAACGTACTTAAGTTTCTTTTCGAGAAACCTTGTTTAGGAAAGGGTTGAAACAACAAATGAAACTAAACTATATGGGATGCTTTAGTTTAATAAAAGATAGAAAAAGAGAGAAAATAAGCTAATACATCAGAAGAATCTTTAGTTAAATGTGATTACACAAACATGCATTTTTGTTTCAGCCAAAATTCGTGTGAATACATGTCGGAACAAAAAATCGTCAAACTCGTGTTCAAAACAATCCAATCTGTTTCATATTCCCAAGTGATCTAAGAAAAAATGCCCAAAGACACTGGTCTTAACCCTTTACCAAACAACAAAATTTTAGGGTGGTCCACTTCAAAAACTTCCACAAATGACAAAATTGATGATATTAAAGATAATATATGCATAAAATATGGCACAGAAAATATTGAGACAAAAGGAGAAACTGCTGGTTATCAGCAGTTTCTTCTTTTGTTTCAATGTTTTCCCAAGCCTTTTCTATTATGGACGCCAAAACCAGGTCTTGTTTGGGAAAGGGTTAAGAAAAAAGATGCCCAAAGACACTGGTCACCATTATAAGGATGATCTTGAATTGTTTAAAAGTCAAATTGCCATGGTTTCAAATACTTGTACCTTTACATCATCGCTGATAAACAAAAATCTTGTAACTGCAGCTTGTTTCAAGCTGCAGTTACGAGTTTTTTGCTGAGTTTTTTTTTATGAAAAGCTGCGAATCATGCTCTTTTGTTTTGATAATTTAGAAATTGACCCTATTTTAGTGTGGTCAATCGTTAATTTAATGCCATTTCTTGGTTTAATCAATCATCCACATGGTCTAAAATTAATATTGATAATTCCAATTCAATTACAATAAATAAACTTGAAATTGTCGCGCCAAAATGTTTTCAACCCTTAAATTCTTAAAATTTTCAAAATGTTTTTGCTCATTTAACAGCACACTTCGCACAACATGCATACACATATATTATTAACCCTTTCCCAAACAAGACATAGTTCATAGTTTAGAATCCCTAAAAATAACATGGGAAATATTTAAAGGAAAAAGAAGGATTTTTTCATTCATTTTCTCCGTTTGCCTACATATTTCACGCTACATTGTAAACAAATCCCATTTTTATCAAAACCTATATTGTCCTTTGCAAAAGCTATGAAATTGAAACATTCTATCGTGTCGTTTGGGAAAAGGGTTTACAAAGAAACAGCAGATATTTAAAAGAAAGAAGGAATAAAATGTAAAGAGAGTTACAAATGAAATGAATCAATTCACTTTCTAAGCATCTTTCAAAAGTCTTCACTTTTCTTAAAAAAACTCGGTACAATAACTTGTTTTTCAAAGGCGATGATTTTGGAAGAAAGACTAGCATGAAGCCAGATGAAATGGATTATTCTTGAATTTTTATCAGTGTTCACGCTACTGACTTAAAGTTATTAAAGACTAAGGCTTGGTCTTTCATATTTTATTGGACTTGAGTATGTATTCATAGATTTTATGAATTTCGTGCTAAAACCAGTAAATCGGTTCATTTCATTTGTGGCATTTCGTCATTTCCTTAAACGTAATAGCAAGTCATTGAGCCTTAGACCACCAAAGCTAACACAAAGCAGAGGGTAATGGTATTTCAAAATGCAATATTTCATTTATTGTTCTTCAAACCCAATGTTGGTGGTACTCATTTGAATTGTCTCATCGAGACAATTCAAATGAGTACCCACAACATGGGTGTTTGTCTTGATCTGACGAAATTAAAAGGAATTTATCCCCTGTTATCACTTTTGTCTTGGCCATTATCATACGGCAAATTGTTAGACCTGTTAAACTTCAAAGATAATGCAGACGACAATATCAAGTGAATGGAATTTTACTTGTTTTTGTCTTTCTTGCATTTTTGAAATGAAGAAATTGCTTGTTAGAAGCATTTTCTTCATTATCCATAACATTTCTCAAAAAGCTTTTATGTATTAAGGTGTCAACATGTTCCACTGTTTCTGAATGGATTGATTGCATTTCGAAAAACCATTACCCCTTGATATTTTTAGCTCTGGTGGCGTGGGGCCAGTTTCATCAAAACATCTAAGACGAGTTTTTGTCTTACCGATGACTTACGAAAAGCCATTGACTAAGCAGTCAGTCTACAATTTCCAGTCTATTTTTTTTATTTTCGGACTAACTAATTTGACGCATCACTTTATCCATTTTTGGCTTAATCACTACGCAGTGCGCATAACTCTGAAATCCTGTCGCCCAAAAGTAGCAAGCAGAAAATTGCGATAAAAACTACATTTGCAACAAAATAAAGTTTGATTTTCGTCTCAATTTCATCTAATAAAATGAATAATTCAAATCAGATTATTTATTTTACTTTATGCAAGCATGTGAAGCAAATGTGCAGCGTGACAGGAAGTACCACGTGTATACATTTTACGGGCGCTGACATCTTGAAAGTAATTAACCCAGAAAGCCCACCCGAGATATATGATAATTGACGCTGGCGACATCTATTGGCAGATATTGACGAAAAGCTTAAAACAACAATCGCATGGGTGATTTGGGATGCGCGATTCATCCCCTAAATGCGTCGTAAGACATCGGTAAGACAACATAGGCTAACCTAAGTCTTAAAATATATTTGCTTTTCAACGAAAAGCTCGTAATTGCAGCTTAAAACAAGCAGTTACGAGGTTTTCCTTGAAAAGCAGCAAAATGTTTTGATGAAACTGGCCCCTTAGCACTGGGGCATCGAACCATTTTTTTCTAATTGTTCATTGACCCCTTCGAGAAGGATTTGTTCGGATAGGAGTATTCGGACGAGTCTAATTCTCGGAGTCGTCGGGATTTCCTCATTTTTACGAACATCCAGATGGTGGCAAGCACACATAGGACCATTCCTGGAAAAGGAAAAAAAAAATATATATGAAAATGATTTTTTTTTTGTTTTAACCTCTTCTCAAATGATTAAATTATGGAAGATTTTTTTCGGTGATAATTATCCAAGAAATCTTGTTGAAATCTATTCGCACGTGTACATTAATTGAAACAAAATCAGTTTATAAGTTGTCGAAGTTTAAAGCTGCAGTTACGGCGTTTTCGTTGAAAAGGAGCCATATATATTACATTTGTTAAAGCCCTTTTCAGCCTTTTATTGGGTAACATATCTCGTATAGTTGACGAGATAAGCGAATATGTAGTAACGGGAAAACCGTTAAGTCTATTCCATTGAAGTGGTGCTTTTAAGTCCCATTAGAAAAGGTGGGGGCACAATAGGAATAGTACAAATAAAGGTTTAAAAAAAGATGTACTGAAGTATGGCTCTCAGCCTTTTCTGTTATTTTATGTTGGCTTATCAGAATTGAAATGTTTCAACAAAGAAACACTGTATTATTGCAGAGAAAGAATTGAACGTAAATTAGAAAATTTTATCTTCAGAAAAAAAAAAATAAGGTGGGGGCATTGACAGACGAATAAAGCATTTGGTCAATTCAAACGTGACATGGGTTATCTGAATGTCATTGTAGTATTCAGGGATACCTTGAAATACATCGCCATATTAATGCATTGATTTTGGACAAGTTTGATCAAATCTCCATGGAAACTTGGAAGAAATATGCACACACAAGGCATTTTCATTTGGAACACCTCGGATAATTCCATCAAAGATCGAATCATCGACTCGGAAGTGTGTGTATGAAGAAGTGTTAAAAAAATCGCATTTTTTAGCCGAAAGTAGCTACGCTCCATAAAGTTGTTTTCGAGGTCATCTTAATGAACAACCATGGCAACTTGCGTGACTTGCAGGTTGTAATCATTCTAAAAAGAGAGGACACTGGAACTGCAAACAATGCATTTCAGTATCATTGTCGCTTCATTGTTGACATAAGTCACTGACGAACGTTTTGAATTGTTGTTCTATTCTATTCATAGTCTGAAAGTAGTTCTACGATAATGCATCCAAGGTATGATTCGACAGAATTGTCCGTGGTTTTCTAAATGAAGACATTTTGTCATCACAAGAACTCATTAAAAATAACTACAGAAGTTGCCTGGAAGTATGCTTCAAACGGATTACAAGGAGATTCCTTGTGGAAAAATTTGATCAAATTCCGGCGAAAAAAGTAGGACGAGATTCACACACACAAAAAAACTTGTTAACCCTTTCCCAAACGAAATATTTTTACTATTTCTTTAGGGTGTTCCAATTCAAAAGCTGCTGTAGACGACAACATTGTTGCTAAAAAGGAAGGAATTTGTGTACGATATAGCACAGAAAATATTGAGACAAAATGAGAAACTGCTGGTTATCAGCAGTTTCTTCTTTTGTTTCAATATTTTCCAAATCCTTTTCTATTAGGGACGTCAAACCAGGTCTTGTTTGGGAAAGGGTTAACAAAGGACGGAGGGACAGACGGACAGGCAAACCCGTTCATTCTATAAAACGGTTGATCGATTGGGTTTAGCGTGTGCTTCAACAGATATGGTCTTATCGCGGCGGCCGGAGCCCAAAACCGTTGATTCGTGCTATTTCTCTCATCAATACTACCGCAATGTCTAAACAGAGCCTCCAGCTGATCTCTGAAAGCATGGTCACATACACCATTTCACGTCCACATCTCGGATGGGGCGTGTCTAAAACTGAGGATCCATGCAGTATAATTTTGGACGTGATGTAGACACGGAGCTGTATGTGTTCGTGCCTTGACACGATGATTCACACACATTGGTGAGAGATAAATGACATGTTGCCAAATGTCAGAATGGATACCGACCGAGTCGGATTGGATTGTATGGGGTTTTACGTCCCACTCAACAGCTAAGGTCATACGGAGACGGGACCTCTGTCTCAGGTCTTGTCCGAAAGACCGGAGAAGCGGGGGATCGAACCAGCGACCCCTGTGTTATAAGTCCAGCGCGTTACCACTGCACCACCTCCGCTCCTCCGACCGAGTCGGGTTCGAACTCACGACCTTTGTATTGACACACTCCGCTATGTTACTGACAGTGCTACCCGGTCTCAGCTTCCTTTTTTTAACCAAATTACTGCACAGTGACGCCTTTTGACTCCCTCACAAGAAAAGGCATGGGAAAACATTGCGGTAAAAGAAGAAATTGCTTGTGACAAGCAATTTCTTCATTTTCCACAATGCTTTCTAACCCAAAATGGAAAGAATTTCAAAATTTCATCAACTTGAAATTGTCGTCTGCAACACCTTTCAAAATGGAAGAGTCCAAAATTTTGTCGTCTGGTAATGGGTTAAACTACACTTCGACTTACCGACAATAAGAATAACGACAACAACAATTGATGTAGTCTGGTTCACACACAGTGCGTCTTGTTCCACGATTTTCGTTGCTTCGTTCAAGCCTAGCTCTGCACGCATGTCATCAATGAACTGGTTTCTGCTTTCTACAAGAGTATCAAACAACAGTTATGGTAAAACATTGATAGAAACTATGCCCGTATTTGTCATTTTTCTGCAAAAACCATCGTACTGTAGCTTATTTTAAGCTACTGTTACGATATTTTTTGTTGAAACGGTTAATGATGCGACAACGTAATTTTTGCGGATACAATCAAACCGCAAAAAATAAAATCGCAAATAATACATTGACTGAAATTTGTCATCTAAATGCTACCTTTGACTTAAAAACTTCTATATGGGTTAAGCACGGTGTATAATCACCTGATGCAATAATTATTGAATATCTTCAATAACTTTGTTAATATGGGACCGATTTGAATTCGGTTTGGAGCTGAGAATGTGGCCAGACGTCACACATTAGATGGACATGTTTGATTTTTGAAAAATCAACTGATAAAAAAAGTTATTGAAGAAAAACCAAAATTTTGGTTTATCTTCAATAACTTTCTTATCAGTTGATTTTTGAAAAATCTACTTCGACCATGTTATTTTTTTACATTTTTCCACCTTCTCTGCTTCAAACCGAATTCAAATTGGTCAAGTATTGACAAAGCTATTGAAGATTATCGGAAATTCTAAGTCACGTGATTATACACCGTGTAAGTGTAGGCCCTTATCTACACCACGTATACATACCTTCCTCGACAAACATGAAAACAGTCTTCGTAAATGTCCTATACTCTACTCCAGATTCGTCCTCGGTCTGACGTCGTCTTCTTCCCAAAGCATCGCTGCTGTCTGAACAAGTACCCTGCAAAATATATTCGCTTTTCAACGAAAACCTCGTAACTGCAGCTTGTTTTGAGCTGCAGTTACGCGGTTTTCGTTGGAAAGCAGCGATTTAGCCGTTTTAGCCGATCGAACATCGCCGATCGTTGGCCTACATCACCATTAGTACTCTACAAATTGTCGATGCTTTAGCCCTTCAACAAACAAGGCCCGATTTTGACGTTCCTATAGTATATAATATCAAAGACGTTGGGAAAAATTTAGGCCAAAGCATCGCTGCCATCTCCACAAGTACCCTGCAAAATCAAGGTGGATAATCACGTGATGCAATAATTACTAAATATCTTCAATAACTTTGTTAATACGGGACCGATTTGAATTCAGTTTGAAGCAGAGAATGTGGACCGACGTCACGCATTAAATGGACGTGGCTGATTTTTGAAAATTCTACTGATAAAAAAGTTATTGAAGATAAACCAAAATTTTGGTTTATCTTCAATAAATTTTTAATCAGTTGATTTTTTTTAAAAAATTTACTACGACCATGTTATTCCTGACATTTTTCCACCTTCTCTGCTTAAAACCGAATTCAAATTGGTTAAGTATTGACAAAGTTATTGAAGATTATCGGAAATTCTAAGTCACGTGATTATACACCGTGAAAATGTCAATGCTTTAGCCCTTTACCAAACAAGGCCTGGTTTTGACTTTCCTATATAATATCAAAGACGTGGGGGAAAATTGAGGCAAAAGAAAAACGTTCTGATAATCAGCATTTTCTCCTATTGCCTAAATATTTTCTGTGTAAAAATGTACCAAAATCCTAACTTGCTTTTCATCCATTTTGTCGTCTTAAGTAAATTCTGAATCGGCACAGTCTAGATTTTGGCCGTTTTGGAAGGGGTTAAGTCTCTCCTACAACCGATCGTATGTGCTTCTGTGAGTGCACTGAGCGGTCTGCGTCTTTAATGAAAGACTAGTTAAGGCCTAGTAGTGCGTTACAACGCACGTGCAAAGTACTCAAGAAATTGCTTGATACAGTTACGTCATTGTAACCAGACGATGTTTTTGGGTTTGAGTTGTTACACTCATTTCTATTGGTTTGTTCGTTCGTGTGTGTTGGCGCGTTTTGTCGTAAGATCTCTTTCTTCAGTTCTGCTCTGATGGTTTTATGGTTGAGACATAAACGGCAATTTTGTAACTTGTATGTCGCTTATGGAAATCTGAGAACTAGCTATGAATCTTTTGATATGAAGGTTTGTAAATGATTTGTTCCTTCTATTGTTCCATCCGAGACGTTCGATTGATTCGTTGTATTGATCCGGGTCCAGATCGGGTTGCTAGAGTCGTTCTTTGTTTATGTCATTGGTTTTCGCGCCAGCTGTTTACTATTCGGTTCGTCCCATCTATCTTTCGAACCTATCTCTAACTTGCATGTTTTAATAATATCCACATTGTTTTACAGGATCACGTATGCAAGCAGGAGGACGAATGGTTTTAGGATTATGAAAACGTTCAGTTCCATAAACTGGTAAGTTTATATCGTCTGCTATTGTGAATATGGATATTTGTAAAGGATCGTCTGCTATCGTTATATTAAATATTTTAAATATTAAAAATTTTGTTGATATGTACAAAGTTGTAAAAGGAGTTTTATGTTTGTATATTTCCAGATTGTTTTATTTCCATGATGATGAGGATATAATATAGATCTAGAAACCACATTGAATCTTGTTGTTCACTTCGGACCGAACGAACCCGACCCTTACACCCGTGGTTGTTGGCACTCAGCCCACAACAACCAATTGGTCACATCATTGTGACATCATTTGTATTTATACTATATTATGCAGCATTTGGAACGCTACGGTTTAGAAATCATGGAGCATTCAATACAACTGGGTAAAATCTCTCTTATAATGTTTCTACAAAATTGACGGTGGGGCTCTGCACGTACAATGTAGTGTACAGTAATGACGTTTTCATAGAACAGCTTAAAATATCTCTCTACAGAACACGTCGTTATCTTGAAACATTTTAAGAAATCTTAAGATATGCCTATTTAAAAAAATCCTACATGTGACCCGTTACGCTAAAAGGGACCTTATGGGATGTGTGAAAAATATCGACCATAGTCAGTCTGCGCAGTCCGCGCAGCCAGACTAGGGCCGATACTTTTTCCCTTTCATGTAATACTCTGAATCTGGAATGTTTTCCCTATCTTATTATGTGATCATTTTTAACATGCGGTATCTGATTCGGCCATACTGAAGCTGATCAGTTTGTTTAAATTTTGACTTTGAAATTCTGATAAGGTCACTTTTAGTATGGCGGGTCACATATAAAGAACGCAAGTTATGGTTCTTGTTTGGGAATAGAATAGATTTGAGCCGGGATCTGGAAAAACGTCCCTTATAGCATTTTTAAAAATTGAGTTTCAAGATTATCCTGTTCTCAAATGCGGTCCAATATGCATCCATTCTGCTCTCTTTTAGTCATTACATGTCACAAAGAAGCTATTAGAGAACAACATGGATCCTGATCAGACTGTGCGTATGCACAGGCTGATCTGGATCTTTGTTGGGCTCAAAAGCCTTAAGGGACGATTTTCCAGATCCCGGCTCATTTATTCTAACATAACTTACATCTCCGAAACAAGCAGCACCCGGGTTTTTACATATTTTGACAGTAGCCGAAAATGTTACCGTTGCAGCTGAAATAAAAATATGAAGACCATCATTAAGGTATACAAACCCTCAAAAGCACCAAAGGGCCAGAGGCGAAATTTGAAAAGTGCCAATAATTCCTAAAGTGTGTTACATTTCCATTCCAAAAACAAACATAAGCATTTTGTACGGTTTGAAATTTTGAATGAATGCATACTTATGGAAAAATTGACAAAGATGTTCAAAATTACCTCCCTTGCATATGAGTAAAGAATAAAAAATTAAATATTTGTAAATTGTTTTGTTTTTTCTTGAAGCGTAATCTTGAAATCCGGTACGGTTAATCAACTAATGTGAAGTGAATTTACAAGTGTGTGTAATTTAATGCATTTCGTATGGCTAGAGACATCTTCGCTAGCCAAGGTTGAACCCACCTACGTTTGTATTCACCCTTGGCGGATTTAGTCCGATTTTCTTGAAATCGTGAAGCGCCGCCTAGCGGTTGTTCTGCTGGTTGTTTACGTCCACCATTGATGACGTCATTAACGCGCGTTGTCTTTCGCGTCATACGTTATGCGGATTATGTAAAAGTTAGGTGCTTTTTTGGTCGAATTGTCGAAAGTATAATAATTCGTCGATTAAAGTTAGGGAATTCCTGTCTATTGCAGTCAAATTCTTAGGAAAATTCGCCCATCTTCGCGTTTTTGAGTTGCAAATGCAATGCTTTTTCCCGCCCGTTGTCATGATTTTGTTACTCATAACAAATGTATCAGTCGACAATCTGATTGGTTCCAGCGAGACCTCGCTGGAACCAATGAAAACGATTTCCAGGAGGCCAAGAAAATCGGACGAAATCCGCCAAGGGTGAATACAGAAACGACGTTACGTCGTAGATGTCACCCTTGGCTTGCGAAGATGGGCTAGAGAGTGCTGTGTTTTCAGGGTCTGTAAACCTTAAGACCATCATTACATACTCAAGTACAGTTCTCTGTAAAAAATTAGAAAAAAATAGTGTGGCGTGCATTGGAACCGATTTTGCTCATTTTTAGAGAGCATAACTGCGGTGTATAATCACGTGACTTAGAATTTCCGATAATCTTAAATAACTTTGTTAATATTTGACCAATTTGAATTCGGTTTGAAGCAGAGAAGAAGGAAAAAATTCAAGAATAACCTGGACGCGGTGGATTCTTAAAATATCAACTGATTAAAAAAGTTATTGAAGATAAACCAAAATTTTAGTTTATATTCAATAACTTTTTTATCAGTTTATTTTCCACAAATCCAACACTTTCATCTAATGCGTGACGTCTGTCCGCCTTCTCTGCTTCAAACCGAATTCAAATCGGTCACGTATTTACAAAATTATTGAAGATTTACTGAAATTGTTGCATCACGTGATTATCCACCGTGATAACTCTGTAACCTCCCAATGTACTTTGCAAACCACACAACGTCGGAACTTTACTCTTGGAATGTAGTCCCTCCCAAAACAAGACAAAAAAGATCTGAATAAGAATTAGAATAGTTAACAATAACACATGTCATCATAAAAAATATATGGCATGTATAATCTATGCAATATTTTTAAGTAAACAAGTCTTATATAGAATAGGGATCGGTTAAGCAATTTGCCATCACAACTGACCAAACGCCGACTGTCAATCAAAAGCATCGATTAGCCAATGGACGATCAGAAAAACGTCATGCCCCAATTGTTCTTCATTGCACGTGTTATTGTATCGATTTATCGACTGACAATCAAAACAATCGACAGGCCAGTGGCAAAGAATTTTGTGCTAACAATAGACTAGTTTTGCTGTTAAGTTTTGATAAACCGTCGGTGTTGTTATAAAATCTCGTAACTACGGCTTAAATCAAGCCGTAGTTACGAGATTTTATAACAACACCTACGAAATACTATTTTGTTTGTCCGAATTTACGTCACGATTAACTGGATAAAATCGTTCCCTATTAACCATCACATCCTCATTGTTTGTCTTAAATTCTATGTTGGGCGGAGCGATCTGTCGATTGGCGTTTGGTCAACTGTGTGGTGCAGGTCATGCGGTCAAGTCATGTTGCCTAAGTTCTGGAGAAAGCAAACCGTCCAAAAATAGAATCCTATTCCAAGGACAGAAATTTACTTCTACTAGTGGGTGTCTATCTGAGTGTATTTATTGTAAAGCTTGTGTCATTTAGTGATAGCATGTTGTGTCACGGAAAAAAACATGAGAGTGAATTTCCTTTATAACTCAACTTCTCATACATGTATGAATGTTTTGGTTGCTCCTATGCTTAAATGAAGTTTTTTCATTGGTTACGTAAGTTAAATGTGTCAAAATGTGTGAAAATATCGTAATTTGGACTACAAAATGGCACGAAAACTTACTAGTTGCAACATTGTTTGCGTCAACGGGAAGAAAAGCATCAAATGCGATGGTAACTTACTAACTGCAACATTGTTTGCGTCAACGGGAAGAAAAGCATCAAATGCGAGGGTAACTTACTAACTGCAACATTGTTTGCGTCAACGGGAAGAAAAGCATCAAATGCGAGGGTAACTTACTAACTGCAACATTGTTTGCGTCAACGGGAAGAAAAGCATCAAATGCGAGGGTAACTTACTAACTGCAACAATGTTTGCGTCAACGGGAAGAAAAGCATCAAATGCGAGGGTAACTTACTAACTGCAACAATGTTTGCGTCAACGGCAAGAAAAGAATCAAACGCGAGGGTAACTTACTAACTGCAACATTGTTTGCGTCAACGGGAAGAAAAGCATCGAATGCGAGGGTAACTTACTAACTGCAACATTGTTTGCGTCAACGGGAAGAAAAGCATCAAATGCGAGGGTAACTTACTAACTGCAACAATGTTTGCGTCAACGAGAAGAAAAGCATCAAATGCGAGGGTAACTTACTAACTGCAACAATGTTTGCGTCAACGGGAAGAAAAGCATCAAATGCGAGGGTAACTTACTAGCTGCAACATTGTTTGCGTCAACGGGAAGAAAAGCATCAAATGCGAGGGTAACTTACTAACTGCAACATTGTTTGTGTCAACGGGAAGAAAAGCATCAAATGCGAGGGTGACTTACTAACTGCAACATTGTTTGCGTCAACGGGAAGATAAGCATCAAATGCGTGGGTAACTTACTAACTGCAACAGTGTTTGTGTCAACGGGAAGAAAAGCATCAAATGCGAGGGTAACTTACTAAAAGCAACAATGTTTGTGTCAACGGGAAGAAGAGCATCAAATGCGAGGGTGACTTACTAACTGCAACATTGTTTGTGTCAACGGGAAGAAAAGCATCAAATGCGAGGGTGACTTACTAACTGCAACAGTGTTTGTGTCAACGGGAAGAAAAGCATCAAATGCGAGGGTGACTTACTAACTGCAACAATGTTTGTGTCAACGGGAAGAAAAGCATCAAATGCGAGGGTGACTTACTAACTGCATCATTGTTTGCGTCAACGGGAAGAAAAGCATCAAATGCGAGGGTAACTTACTAACTGCAACAATGTTTGTGTCAACGGGAAGAAAAGCATCAAATGCGAGGGTGACTTACTAACTGCAACAGTGTTTGTGTCAACGGGAAGAAAAGAATCAAATGCGAGGGTAACTTACTAACTGCAACAATGTTTGCGTCAACGGGAAGAAAAGCATCAAATGCGAGGGTAACTTACTAACTGCAACAATGTTTGCGTCAACGGGAAGAAAAGCATCGAATGCGAGGGTAACTTACTAACTGCAACAATGTTTGCGTCAACGGCAAGAAAAGAATCAAATGCGAGGGTAACTTACTAACTGCAACATTGTTTGCGTCAACGGTAAGAAAAGCATCAAATGCGAGGGTGACTTACTAACTGCAACATTGTTTGCGTAAACGGGAAGAAAAGCATCAAATGCGAGGGTAACTTACTAACTGCAACGATGTTTGCGTCAACGGGAAGAAAAGCATCAACTACGAGGGTAACTTACTAACTGCAACAATGTTTGTGTCAACGGGAAGAAAAGCATCAAATGCGAGGGTAACTTACTAACTGCAACATTGTTTGCGTCAACGGGAAGAAAAGCATCAAATGCGAGGGTAACTTACTAACTGCAACAATGTTTGCGTCAACGGGAAGAAAAGCATCAAATGCGAGGGTAACTTACTAACTGCAACAATGTTTGCGTCAACGGGAAGAAAAGCATCAAATGCGAGGGTAACTTACTAATTGCAACAATGTTTGCGTCAACGGGAAGAAAAGCATCAAATGCGAGGGTAACTTACTAACTGCAACATTGTTTGCGTCAACGGGAAGAAAAGAATCAAATGCGAGGGTAACTTACTAACTGCAACAATGTTTGCGTCAACGGGAAGAAAAGCATCGAATGCGAGGGTAACTTACTAACTGCAACAATATTTGTGTCAACGGGAAGAAAAGCATCACATGCGAGGGTAACTTACTAACTGCAACAGTGTTTGCTTCAACCGGAAGAAAAGCATCAAATGCGAGGGTGACTTACTAACTGCAACAGTGTTTGCGTCAACGGGAAGAAAAGCATCAAATGCGAGGGTGACTTACTAACTGCAACATTGTTTGCGTCAACGGGAAGAAAAACATCAAATGCGAGGGTGACTTACTAACTGCAACAATGTTTGTGTCAACGGGAAGAAAAGCATCAAATGCGAGGGTAACTTACTAATTGCAACAGTGTTTGCGTCAACCGGAAGAAAAGAATCAAATGCGAGGGTGACTTACTAACTGCAACATTGTTTGCGTCAACGGGAAGAAAAGAATCAAATGCGAGGGTAACTTACTAACTGCAACATTGTTTGCGTCAACCGGAAGAAAAGCATCAAATGCGAGGGTAACTTACTAATTGCAACAGTGTTTGCGTCAACGGAAAGAAAATAATCAAGTGCGAGGGTAACTTACTAATTGCAACAGTGTTTGCGTCAACCGGAAGAAAATAATCAAGTGCGAGGGTAACTTACTAATTGCAACAGTGTTTGCGTCAACGGGAAGAAAATAATCAAGTGCGAGGGTAACTTACTAATTGCAACAGTGTTTGCGTCAACGGGAAGAAAATAATCAAGTGCGAGGGTAACTTACTAACTGCAACATTGTTTGCGTCAACCGGAAGAAAATAATCAAGTGCGAGGGTAACTTACTAATTGCAACAGTGTTTGCGTCAACGGGAAGAAAATAATCAAGTGCGAGTGTAACTTACTAACTGCAACATTGTTTGCGTCAACGGGAAGAAAAGCATCAAATGCGAGTGTAACTTACTAACTGCAACATTGTTTGCGTCAACGGGAAGAAAAGCATCAAATGCGAGGGTAACTTACTAACTGCAACATTGTTTGCGTCAACCGGAAGAAAAGCATTAAATGCGAGTGTAATTGAGTTTGGAGGAGCATCGGCTGGGGTCCCCGTAAACGATGTCGTCAATGGTGCTGACGTTGTTTTACATCTGAGGGAGAAAATGAAGGTTTAATCCCATTTGGTCTACTCCCATTTTGTCTACTCCCAATTCGTCTACTATTTTGGACTTTAGTCCCATTTCGTCTACTTTTCTATACTTTGTATATCAATATGATATTATATGATTTTAACAAAATGTTTGCATCTATATTTCATTTGTGAATATATTGACTTAATTTCTTTTCTTAAAACAAAAATGATGTTGTTTATCGATGAATTGACATGAAAGAAGACGAGTTGGGGCAGTAGACGAAATGGGACTCAATGCACTTGAAAAACAGTAGACGAAATGGGAGTAGACCAATTGGGATGCTACCAAAATGAACATAATCACGGTGTATAATCACGTGACTTAGAATTTCCAATAATCTTCAATAACTTTGTCAATACTTGACCAATTTGAATTCGGTTTGGAGCAGAGAATGTTCAAAAATGTTAGGAATAACCTGGACGTGGTGGATTTTTAAACAATCAACTGACAAAAAAATATTGAAGATCAACCAAAATTTTGGTTGATCTTCAATATTTTTTTATCAGTTGATTTTTTTTAAAATGCCACCTCATCTATCTAATGCCTACGTCTGCCCACATTCTCTGCTTCAAAGCGAATTCAAATCGGTCCAGTATTTACAAAATTATTGAAGATTTTCTGAAAAAATTATATCACGTGATTTTTCATCGTGATAATCAGAGCTAAAGATAACAGGGGGGTGAAGGTTATTCAAAATACATTTTTTATTTATTATTCCTCAAACCATATGTTGTGGGTACTCATTAGAATCGTCTTGTCGAGACGATTCAAATGAGTACCCACAACACAGGGTTTTTAAATGAAAAAAAACAAAGCTAGAATGTCTTTACTCCCACGTATGTGTCACTCTGCATAATGCGTCCTTCTTGATTTGGAGAGGGAAAACAGCCATTGAAGCAATTCTTTGTTAATATGAGAATATTGTAAACAGGTAGAAGACGCATTATTAGCACCAAATAGCCAGCGGCGAAATTTGAAAAATGGCAGTAATTCCTAAACTGTGTTGCATTTCCATTCCAAAAATAAACATAATCATCTTGTGCGGTTTAGAATTTTGAATTCATGCATACTTCTGAAATTATTTTACAAAAAATGTTCAAAATTACCTCCCTTGCATATTAATATAGAGTAAAATGATAATTGTAAATTATTTTCTTCTTGAAGCATGATCTTGAAATACGGCACGGTGAATTAACTTATGTGTAGTGTATTTACAAGTGCGTGTAGTTTGATGCATTTCGTATGGCTAGAAAGTGGTGTTTTTCATTATAGGTCTTCTACCTTAAATCTATTGGATGAGTACACTGCAGAAACAGTCTACGGTATATATTTTTGACGAGGCGATAACCGATTCATTAGACTGGTTCTGCAGTGTACGAATCCAATAGAATTCAGTTTTGTACAAAGATGATATTAAATTACCTTTTTATTACTTCATGTTTTTTTCAGAAACATGATAAAGATTAATGTTGTATAAAAAGGGTAGATCTAGATCTAATTACTGTACCCTGTGACACGAAATTAAAGTGTTTGTTGGCTACATTTCCATTACGATGAAATTTACATTTCATTTCACTTTAAGTTTATATTCAGCGGTTCATGTTTGTCTCAGAATGTTTTATTGATTTAAAATATACATGAATGTGTTTTTCTCAAACCCCGCTAATACAGCTTGATTGAATATTATGAAGTTGGCAGATTTTATAACGAAACACCGACGGTTTAACAAAACATTTCAGTAAAACCAGTCTGTTTTCAGAAAAAAACTCATTGCTTTTTTATTTATTATGCTCCCTGAAAAAAAATTGGGGAAGCATGATATGCATAATATGTGACCCATCACGCTAAAAGGGACCTTATCGGATGTGTGAAAAATATCGACCCTAGTCAGTCTGCGCAGTCCGCGCAGCCAGACTAGGGCCGACACTTTTCACTTTTATGTAATTTTATAATACCGAAATGTTTTCGCTATCTTACTATATGTTCATTTTTCGCATACGGTATCTGGTTGACCTATGGTGAGTCTGACAAGGTTGTCAAAATTTGGATTTTTGAAGTTCGGATAAGCTCCCTTTTAGCGTGACAGGTCACATATAGTCGATACGCTGTCCTTCCGTCCGTCCGGCTGTTTTTTCCGTCTGTTCATCCGTCCGTCCACAGCCAGATCTCAGCAACCCTTGAACCAAATTCAATGAAACTTCACATGTGAACTCCCTGGAACAATCCCTAGAAATTTCTTTCTCCGGTTTTTGATTTTAGGGCTGCTTCACGGAAAAAGTGGCCTTAATGAAGAAAAAAGTTTTTCTCTAATTTTTCTTCATCAAATTGGACAGAATTTAACGAAATTTTGCACTTATGAGATTAATGAGATGTTATAGACCGTATTGTATAAATAAGGTGCGAACAAAAAATCTGTCATGGGTAAATGGGGGCTTAAGGTATGATAGCATTTTTTGTGACAAACACTTATTAGGGGAGCATAATCGGTCTGTGACGGCTCTTGTTTACCTGGTACAGCCTAGCACCTGTTACCATAACTTTCATGTAGTCCCTTGGTCGGAGTTAAGACGGTGGATAATCACGTGATACAACAATTTCAGAAATCTTTAATGATTTTGTTAATACGAGACCGATTTGAATTCGGTTTGAAGCAGAGAAAGTCAACAGGCGTCACGCATTAGATGGGCGATGAAGATTTTTGAAAGACCAGCTGATAAAAAAGTTATTGAAGATCAACCGAAATTACATGTCACTAATTCAGTTAAAAAGTATCAACAAGAATTGTTTTCAATTTTTTCTCCTGACAGAAAATTCAAGTCTCAGTAGAACAAAATGGGTGGGTACCCCGCTTCAAAATTATCCCCCTTTCTCACTTCTCCGTTCTTTCTCATTCATCCGTTCACCTCCGTTTTTTCATATGATACTTTTTTTCATATCTGAATTGTATTCTATTTTGAAGACTTTATTATTTCAAGCCAAACAAGACAAAAAAGGCCCAAATGTTTATGAAATGAATTTATAATCTTTGTTTTGATTTTGGATTCCTTCATTTTGGGTAAATCGGACTTTTCAAAGAGGGGTCATTTTGAAAACAAGATAGAACAATAGTTTTCATACTCCATGAGTTGAAATCAGTTCTTTAATTACAAAAATTGATTAGAATAACCAATCAAAACAGTTTCAAGGAAAATTTCAAAGAGAAAGACGGAATTTTGAGTCAAAAAATCAAATGAACGGATGAACGAGAAAGCGGCCATGACACCCACATCTTCGGGGAGGTCAGAAAACATTGCTCTAAAATGACTTTCACCGTATGTCTTGTCTAATATTTTGTGATGATCATGTCCGTGATATGTTAATTTAATAAGAAATAACAAAAACTGGCTTCCGAAAATTAAATTAAACATATATTGAACAGTTTTAGGCTTAGGTGAAAGGAGAAAGGAGAAAACGGCATATATTGAACTTTATTTGAAAGTGATTTCAACATAAAACTATGCTGGATTTACAGAAAAATAGTAAACCTGATGTCAGGTTACATTCTCTCTACATTCCATATCTTAATTTTGAAATTTGACTATGCTAAACTTGCTGGAATGAATCATTCCAGCACCTGCTCCATTGCAATACAAAGGAAGGAATTGTAACCGAAACCCAGATCAAAATTCAAAATAGTTTCGGTTGCAATATTGCAACTAGGATCGAACCCGTGTTGCTATATCACGGTGGATAACCCACGTGACTTTTGGGAAGCGTTAACACCGAAAAAGTCGTCCGCTTCAAGGTATGTTTCGTTCAATTTCTCAGCTAATACTCTATTGATTTTGACGAGATAAAGCGCACGGAACGCGCATTTGAGAGGGCTATTCCCGTTTGTAACTCACTCTGCACCGAATCCCGTCGTTTCTTCAAACATTCAAGCGAAAGTTTTTTTCGGTGCATGTGAACGCTTCCCACTTTCGTTTTGCACTTACAAACACTTTGGCTCGAATGTTTGAAGAAACCACTGAATTTGGAGCAGAGTGAATATAGAGCCGGGAATAGCCCTCTCAAAGGTGCGTTCCGTGCACTTTTTCTCATCAAAATCAATAGAGTATAAGCTGGGAAATTAAACAAAACACACCTTGGAGCGGACGATTTTTTCGTGTGGACGCTTTCCAAATGTCACGTGGGTTACCCATCGTGCATATGAACTCACTCTATATTACTCATTGCATATCCTCCAGGTTCAAGTGAGAATTTACCCACTGATTTTGAACTCGGCCAAAGCGAGGGACGTTCTTCGCTATAACAAGGTATAGATATTTTGCGTTTAAATGTGAGTTTAAAGTTTTTTAGCTCTAATTGCAATGAATTTGTTCTTAAAATAGACCGGGTTCAACATTATGTATTGACAAACCGTCGGTGTTGTTATAATATCTCGTAACTACGGCTTTATCTAAGCCGTAGTTACGAGATCTTATAACAACACCCACGGAGTACATTGTTCACGAAAAAAACGTCCCTCGCTTTGGCCGAGTTCACCACCAGTGCGACTATAACATAAACTGACACTATTTAAAAACGCAAAAAGTACTTTCACAAATGGTATCTCCTACATCTTACAAAACCGTTGTTTAGCTATGTAAAATTGTAAATGTTACAATTGTTAACATAACAGGACAGAAAATGACCTTTAAAGCCACGAATAATTCCTGGATGAACGTCAGATTATGCTAAAATGCACGTTGAGTCAAGAGCCTGGCATCGAACATTGACGACAGCGAACCCCGTGTTTTCACAGGCGATTTATCACCATGTCACGATGTATAGGCCCCCCGCGATTACCAACCATAGAATTTGCTGTAGGCTGAGCCGTCACAAATCTGTTGCGTTAGTGACGTTGACGTATACAATTATGTTGACGTACAGTTGTAACGCGGCTGATCGGGACTCGGGAGGTCTGTAAATGTACCCGTGTCGTTTACACGTCTCATAAACCTTGGAACCATCGATTCGGCTACATTAAAGCGTCTAACTATCTTCATTTGCGAAACACCGCAAACCAATAGCCAAAAAAAACCTCGGTTCCTTTTTCGGAAAGTAAGCCTCGGCATTTTGTACACAATTTTCTTTCGTTGTTCTCGTATATTATCAATAAGTAAATCAAAGTGGCAATTTGTACACAATAAATCTTAGTGATTTAACACGTGGTCTGAATGCACGAGCCACACCAGCATTTAGTGATGGGCGGTTCAGATGTCCGGATAGTTTACAGAAAACACAACAAAATCGCTGGGGCGTGAAGCGTATACATTGCCTCGTGCATGTACCCAAATATGGTGCCGATCGAGGCAATAGGAAAGAAATGGTTAATGAAAACGTGTTTTGCGTTTTTAAATCGTGTCAGTTTAATAAGACTTACGCGGCGGTAACTAGGTTATGACTCGCTCCTCCGTTGGTTACAGTGAATGTGGTCAGTTGAATCTTGTAATAAGCTGAAACGAAATTTAAAGTGACATTTCACAATTATTTCTACATATTTTTTTAATTTTATTCTATCTGAAAGAGCATCTTTTCTTATGGAAATTCTGAAAATTTCAAGTATAAAAATTTTTGCTGTGACATGTGTAGCAGTATATGCACATGATGCATGTAAATTATGATCGACTTACCTCAATTATTTACACTTTTAGACATGGACAAGACTTTTGTCCATTAGTATACATGTATGACATATTTATTTTAGTTAACTGCGCATGCGCGTGGTAATGGCGGATTTTAATTTTCGGTGAAATAAAAATTTGTAAATTGCTGGATATATACAAAATACATGGATCTAAATTGGTGGAAATATGTTCCAGTTGAAGCTAAAATCACACTTATAAACATGGACCAGATTTCGTGTCAATAAATAGTGGTAAATGGGAAACAAACGGAAAAATAGTAACGGCTCACCAAAAGACAATAAAAATGAAAAGCGGCGCGCAACAGATTCGAAAATCCAACAATGTGAGGAACAAAAAGGGGTGAAAAAGGGGACAAATACAAATAAAAATAAGGAAACAAATGTGACAAATAAAGGGTGCAAAGACAAAAATAGTGAAAAAAGTAGTGAAAAGAAAGTGGATAAAAAGGATGCTAATACGGACAATACAAACAGTAAAAGCAGTAAGTCTCAGACTAATTCCACTCAATTACCAATACAAAAAACTATGTCGGACCAGCCAAGAGCACAAACAAACCCTTTACCCGCACACCCAGCCCAAAAGTCCCATCAAAACCAATTCGACGGCTCATACATACAGCATGCCCAAGTAAACACTCAGAACATGCAAATGCACAACCAGAGCAACCCGGTGTGGACCTACAACGAACAACAGGCTGTGGCGAGTCCCCAGTACTCGTATCCCCAGGGCATGAACTATAGTACACCCATGTACAATTTCCCCCCACCTCGAACCCCAGTCGCCCCTCAAGCTATCCAAACTGACCAGTTTTCAATACTGATGGACCGGTTTGATAAACTAGAAAATAAACTAGGCTCAATACAAACAAGTGTAGACAAAATAACGGTCCGTCTGGATAATCTAGAGCCAAAAGTTATCTCCCTTGAACAAAAACTAGGAGAAATAGAGAAGAGCAGAGACTTCGATTCTAGTGCTATCAGTGATATCCAGAAAAAGCAAAATGAAATTGACGCTATGCTGAATAAAATGAAAATTATAGAACAAAAACAAAGAGAACAGGATGAACAGATTCGCTCTGACATATTGGATCTCAAATCGAGAAGTATGCGTGACAACCTTTTGTTCTATGGGATTGCCGAGGAAAGAGACGGGGACGGTGCAAAATGTGTGGAAAAGGTGTTAGACTTTATAGAACAAAAATGTGAAATTGAAAATGCACGTCAAAATATAACATTGCATCGTGCCCACCGAATAGGTAAATTCAACGCTTCTAAAACACGGCCCATTGTATATTTTGCATATTACCCAGATCGAGAAAATGTCCGTATGTGCGCCAATAAGCTGCAATATCCTTTGGGAATTAGCCAACAATTCCCAAAGGAAATTGTTGAAAAACGCCGGAAGCTCGTACCTTTATTGAAACAGGCAAAATCTGAGAACAAGAAGGCTTGAATATCAGCAGATAAACTCTATACTGATGGCGAATTATACAGGGGAAAGTTGCCCGATACACCTAAAAAATAGGACTTAAAGGGACATTTCATTCCAATTTCAATTTTTTAAAGTATGTCTTGATGCCAAGATTGGTTATTCTAATGAGTATAAATACTATTGGTTTTTTGAAGTTGTTGCCAATAAGCGAGAAACACGCATTTAAAGTTGAGACACAATCGATAAATTGCATATAAATCCGAACTGTTGTCCACAACAATTTGTTCGATTTTAACACAAAAATATAAATTTCTCGTAAACGGCGCAATATTTTGGCTCGAAATTTTCAGAATTTTCATAAGGAAATATGCTCTTTCAGATAAAAATAAAAGTAAAATTTATGACAAAAAATTCTGAAATGTCACTTTAAGCGGAAGAGATATTAAATGTCGTGTATGGAATATTGAAGGACTAAGTAAGGCTAAATTAAGTAATCCAGACTTTGTGAATCTTATAAACCAATATGATTTAATTTGTTTGTCAGAAACATGGACAAGTAAGTCATCAAATGTGAAGCTAAATGGATATAAAGCATTTCATTCACATAGAAAATTTCAACACAAAAGAGCAAAGCGTAGTAGTGGTGGTCTATTAATATATATAAAAAATGAAATTCAAAAGGGTATTAAATTGGTAAAAAACACAATAGATTGTATAATCTGGATCAAACTAGATAAAACATTTTTCCATTTGCCCGAAGATTATTATTTCTGCTTAACATATATAGCCCCCGAAAACTCGCCATCACATGACATATATGACGTAGACATTTTTGATACAATTGAATCAGACGCTCGTGGCTATCAAGAGATCGGGCGTGTTTTTATAGCTGGCGATCTGAACTCACGGGTAGGTCAAAAATCAGATTACATAGTTAATGACGCTCCGTTGGCGGGAAACGACGACCAATCAGAGAGCGACCATTATTTACCTCGCGTAACGTCAGATAACGGCACAAACCGATTCGGTGAACGTTTGCTCGATATTTGCAAATCACTGAGCATACGATTAGTTAACGGTAGAATCGGCCTAGATTCAGAGGTCGGTAAACCGACGTGTTGTATGTACAATGGAGAAAGTGTAGTGGACTACCTTATTACTAATTATGAGAATTTTCACCTAATTGACAATTTTTGTGTTAATGATTTTTCAGAACACTCAAACCATGCCCACTTATCTTTTTCATTAAAAACATTTAATAGGCTCCAAAATAGCCAACCAAAGCAACGTACTGCATATAAATGGAACAAAGAGTATAAAACAGATTTTATAAGTGACCTACAGAAGGATATGGATCAGCTTTGTGCGAATCTGAATGAACAAATAACAAATAAAATAAACCCAGATTCTCTGGTAGAAGTATTTACCAATTACCTCACAGAAAGGGGTGATAGATATTTTAAACGCAATTTCAAACAAAATGATAAAGCATTTTTTCAGGATTCCGATATCGACCACAAAAAATGGTTCGACGATGAGTGCCGACAAAAGAAAGATATTTACATTCATGCATTAACCAAGTATAACCTTGAAAGAAGCGACGAAAATCGATACGACTTTCTTACAAAACGCAAAGATTATAAAAAACACTGTAAACGCGCTAAACGTAAATATAACATTGAACTTGCGAAACAATTAAATGACATGAAGAACAAAAAACCGAAAGAATTTTGGAACCTTTTTAAAAGTAAAAAAGTCATTGATCAATCTCCAATAGATATAAAGACATTTTACGATCATTTCAAATTGTTAACATCGGATACGAACCATGAAGATATCCCAGAATGCATTGAAACTTTATATGAACATGATTCAGCGAGAAATAAAGATACGATATTCAGTGAACTAGATTCCCACATTTCCCGCGAAGAAATCAGGAAAGCTTGTAAGAATCTCAATAGGGATAAAGCTTGCGCTTTGGATAATGTTATTTATGAGTATTTTATCGAAGGCATCGATGTATTAGAAACCCCTTTAGAACTCTTGTTTAATTATATTTTAAATAGCCAAGTTTATCCAACGCGTGGACAAGAGGGCTAATCATTCCTGTGTTTAAAAAGGGGGATAATGCAGACGCAAATAATTACAGATGGATAACCCTTATCAGCTGCTTTGGGAAATTATTTATGTCCATAATAAACGAGCGCATTAAGAAATGGTCGACCGAAAACGACGTAATTACGGACGCGCAATTTGGATTTAAGCCAAATTATAGCACCGTGGACGCAATATTCTTATTAAACGCGTTTATGGAAAAACAATTTCAAAAGAAAGAAAATTTATTTTGTTGTTTTGTCGACTTTAAAAAATGTTTCGACACAGTTTACAGAAACGGTTTATGGTACAAACTTATAAAACAGGGTATCAACGGAAAACTTCTAAATGTTTTTCGCTCAATGTATGATGAAATTAAAGTATGTGTAAAGCACATGAACGATGTGTCGGACCTCTTCTCATGTGATGTCGGGTTGTTGCAAGGGGAGATAAATTCGCCGATTTTATTGCTCGACGCCTGCAGCGTCGAGCAATTATGGCATACGAATTCAAGTTAGCTACTGGAGAGTCAGTTTGTAAATGTAAAAGGGGTAATGAATAGGTTCATGTGCACGCGTGGTAAAGAACAGTTTCGTGTATATAATAAAAATGTCTTAGATTTATGTAAATGTCT
This sequence comes from Fragum sueziense, assembly GCA_963680895.1. Lineage (NCBI taxonomy): Eukaryota > Metazoa > Mollusca > Bivalvia > Cardiida > Cardiidae > Fragum > Fragum sueziense. The sequence goes on from OY804610.1 coordinate 17,126,648, forward strand.
ATGCATATCAAACGTTGTTGTTGGATAGAATAGATGTGCAGTCAAAATTCAACATAATACAGTATATTGCATGAAGAAAGGTAAAAAATACAAATTCATTATGTAAAGCCAGATTAGTAATGACGTATATTTATTCAATGAGCGTCTGCTAAAGCATATTTATCGTTTACAAAACGTTGATATAGTACAATTTATTCGTAGGAATCGTTGTCGTCTTTATACTTGTCAGTAAAATACACAAAAGTATGGCTAGTATAACGAACGAGAATTGACCTGGCAGAGCATTCCATTCGATTAGCATGGGCTGCTCTGCCAGGTCAATTCTTGTGAGGTATACCTTATTACACATACGATTTGGTTGATCAACTTGCATGATATCAAGAGGTCGTCTCAAACTGATCGGGCTGGTGAATTGCTCGAGGAACAGGTGGGGTTTTCAAACTTGTCAACTTTATTGATTGCTAGATCTAGTACTTTTTCACTTTGATTTTCAACCAGATCAAAAGCCTACATTCTGGCAAATTAATTCGGCGTCGAGCATAATACTTGCATCACTAATTAGTCTTGTTCTCTCTGTTCATCAATGATATTGAAATGTTCTTAAATAATGATAACATTCAAGGATTCGCCTTTGAGGAATTAGTCATTTATCTATTATTATTCGCAAATGACTCGGTATTAATAGCAGACTCTGCTGAAGGGCTCCAGAATTTACTCAATAGTTTTGAAAAGTATTGCGAAAAGTGGAAACTCAGCGTTGACACTGACAAAACGAAAATTATGATCTTCAAAAAAAAGGAAGAATAACCGAAAATTTGAGCTTTAAGTATTCTGGCAACGAATTAGAGATAGTCAATACATTGTAGTATTTTCGAGTACCGGATCGTTCCTAAACGCATCAAAAACATTTGCTGATAAAGCGCTTCGATCAATGAATCGTCTGCTATCTATAACACGTGGTAAGGATATACCCGTTAACCCTTTCCCAAACGGCAAAATTTTAGCGTGATCCAATTAGAAAGCCGCCACAGACGACAAAATTGATGATAATAAAGACATGATTTGTGAAAAATATGACACAGAAAATATTGAGACAAAAGGAGAAACTGTTGGTTATCAGCAGTTTCTTCTTTTGATTCAATGTTTTCTCAAGCATTTTCTATTAGGGACGTCAAAACCAGGTCTTGTTTGGGAAAGGGTTAACACACTTTTAACTCTCTTTGATTCCTTTGTGGGATCAACACTCCTCTATGCTTCTGAAGTATGGGGGTTTATTAGGTCAGACGTCGTTGAAAGAGTCCATAGAAAATTCTTGAAATTGTGAACGTTAAACAATCAACAAGCAATAGCGCTATTTACGCAGAATTTGGTAGATTTCCTCTTGCAGTAAATATGAAATTAAGAATCGTCAAATATTTTCTGAAACTATACAACCAGAAAAGTAAAAATTGCATTTTAACGTCGGTAATCAATAACATGAGAAACGAAATAGAAATTAACAGTAACATTCAAAATTGGGCCAATAAAGTAAGACAACTCTTACAGTCAAGTGGTTTTAACGATGTATGGTTATTTCCCGCTTCGGTTAATGAGAAGAAATTTATCCCGATACTGAAAAATAGGTTAATCGACTTATTCATTGGTGATTGTATCAATGACATAAACAATAAGTCATTCTTAACATTATATAAAAACCTGAAATTAAATTTTGAAAAATCACAATACTTGTCGAAATTATTCAATACAAAACATAGAAATACAATCGCAAAGATTAGGCTCGCCTCTCACAAACTTAATATAGTAACAGGACGACATAGAAATATTGAAAGAAATGATCGAAAATGTGAGGTATGCGATACCAACGATATAGAGGATGAATACCATTTTATCTTAATATGTCCCTTGTACAAAAGCATTAGAGATGAATTTATAGACCGTTACTACACATCGCACCCAAACATGATGAAATTGATAGAAATTATGAACGCAAGTAACACAAGGGTTTTGAATAGACTAGCAATTTATTGTGATAAAGCATTTGAAAAAAGAAAACAGGCTATGCAGGGACAATGATCGTGGAATCCAACAAAATGATTACATATCGATGTGATTTTACATCCGAAATCAAAATTTAATCCTGACCACACGTAACAAAGTATTATTAATATAATGTTCACTTTATAAAAAAATGAAATCTTTTTGCTCAATCTTAGTTTACAATGTCCATGGTTCTAAAAATTATAATTCCTTGATTTAAAGAAACACAGCACAACTAACCCTCTCCCAAAAAGACGATTATAGATGCACAGAAGTATAAGAGCTCGGGAAAATTAAGAGGAAAGGGGAAATGCTGATTTACAGCATTTTATCCATTTCTTCCAATATTCCCACCTTATCACAGATACACCATATTCTGTAATGCAAACTGATTTTGCCGTCTGCAAGTAAACACCTTTAAAAATTGAAAAGTTTGGGAAAGGGTTAAGAGTTACCTAGATATTTACAATTTCCATCCACGCTTCCGCAATACTTCTTCCTTTCATGTTTGTTACATCTTTTATTATTTGTATATTATATAAATACATATTCATTATATATTTTGCCACTGCCACATGTATGTAAATATGTTTGTGTAGACGATGAACTGAGTGGTTCAAGTCTAATCAATTAAAATTTGTTCTTGTTCTTGTTCTATAAAGGCTAAATCTCATTATGCATAAAATATAGGCGAGGTTTAAAATTTTTAGGTAGGTCAAACTCAAAGGTCAATGACACAATGACCATGGTCCCAAATGAAAGATTTTTGCAGGATGTATCCATGTGTGAAATATCAAGGCTCTATCCAACAAAATCGTCTTTTTTCGAACGGCGTCGTTATGTATCCGAACATACTCGGGCGCGGTCGTAAACATTCGGTGGTGGACATTTCCACCGCCGAATGTTTTCGACGTCGCCCGAATATTTCTGCGAATCTCATTAGGGCTGGACTGCCTTTAGCAGCCAACTGGCGTATGCGGCCACCCTTGGCTGGCTGTATACGACAGTTTCGACATGACTATGTCATGGATTAAGCACATGCTAAGTCCACCCCTGCAATGTTACACTTAACCCTTTCCCAAAGAAGACCTGTTTTTGGCGTCCCTATGATGAGCGACTTTGAAAACATTGAGACAAAAGAAGAAAATGCTGATGATCAGCATTTTGCCACACTTTTGCCTCACTATTTTCTGTGCTATTCTGTGCATGAAAATATCCATAATCCACAGCTATCTTGTCACCGGCAGCAGCTTTTATTTTAGACCACCATAAAACTTTGCTGTTTGGGAAAGGGTTAAGCACATAGTAAGTCCACCTGTGTAATTTTACACGAAAAAATAACTTAGACTATGCTATCACTTTTCAACGAAAACCCCGTAACAACAGCTTGTTTTAAAGCCTCTCTTACAACCGGTCGCACGTGCTCCTGCGTGCGGTCTGCGTCTAAAAGGTACGTTTAGTCGTGCGATGCACGCACGTGCAACGTAAAATTTTTGTGGACGCAACCACGACGCAGACTGCACGCAGCAAAGAATTGACCGGACAATTCTTATGAGGCGCTCTTACAACCCGTCGTGCGTCTTTATAAATCGTGCGATTTTGCATGCAGCGTGTAAAATGTACGATTTAAAAAGACACACGACGTGTTTTAAGAGAGGCTTAGCTGCAATTATGAAGTCTTTCTTTGAAAAACAGCGATACCTTGATTAGCTGTTGGTAGCGCGAAAGTAATAGACACTGCCTCTCCTATCAAATAGTTGTTGGCGACTCCAGTCATTGTGACGCCGGCATCTAACTCGGCAGAAAGGGTGGATGTAGCTGGAGAAAACCTGAAAGTGACATTTCACAATTATTTTTACATACATTTTACTTTTATTCTATCTGAAAGAGCATAATTAATTCGTCCCTTGACAGCCAGAAGTGGCTATCAGCAGTTAAAATTTAACTGCTGATAGCCACTTCTGGCTGTCAAGGGACAATATTTTCTTATGAAAATTCTGAAAATGTCAAGTCAAAATATTGAACCATTTACGAGAAATGTATATTTTTGTGCTAAAAATAAACAAATTGTTGTGGACAACAGTTCAGATTTATATAGAATTTGTCATTTCTGTGTAAACTTTAAAGGCGTATTTTTCGCTTATAAATAGCAACTTCAAAAAAACTGATAGCATTTCTACGCATTAGAATAAACAATCTTTGCATCAAGACATACTTGTAAAAAATGAAATAAATGTGAATAGGGATCGATTTTATCAAGTTAACGTTAATAAAAAAGAAAAAAAATTAGCACAAAAATCATTGCTATTTACCATCGAATTTTAAAGTAGTGAGTGATTATGAGTTCATAGAAGCCGCCAGTCGCGTAATAAATAGCCTCTAATGCGTAATCAAAGGAAATGCATTTTGTGCTGAAAATAGACTCTGTTTACCATTATGATTTGATAAACCGTCGGTGTTGTTATAAAATCTTGTAACTACGGCTTGAATCAAGTCGTAGTTTCGAGATTTTATAACAAAACCTACGAAATTTACTATTGTTTGTCCGAAATTACGTCACGGTTTAATTGATAAAAATGTAAATACTTCCAAGGGTCGTTAAATTTTTGTAAGGGTTAAAAGGCCCATGGCTTGATATTTATTTTTAAATCTATGGATATGAATTATGCATGGCGCCAAATTCAGTTACGAGTTTTGTACGGCGTTCTGCAATATGGTATGTTATTGGAGCTTTATCGTTGGCGGTGCAAATTGTACAAGGACATGGAGTAACGAACAGTTAAGCGACTGTTCATTACTATATTTCACGGTACGGAAACTACAGAGACAGAGCCATTGGCTCTGCCGCTTAAATCCTCTGGGGGGCTTCCGGCCATGTGTGGCTCTGTCTCTGGGGTCGTGATTTTTTGACAAAAACAGGTGAGTGTTCAACTTTGTTGTTCATTTATTTTCTTCTGGTGCTTAAAATCGAAAAACCGGGAATGTCATGCTCCCCTAAGACCATTTATCTGCCTGTTCTAATTCTGTGGGCTTCAAAGTCGGCAGGGTTTTCACAGGATCATTGTCGTCGTGGGTCGACCCTATGTGATTTTTTCTTGTTTACATCATGTATTCATGTACATTTCAACGGTAAATAGCCAATTGCTGCAGCCAAAACATGTGATATACTAATTGAGGGATAATCTCGATCAGACATTGCTTTCCCATGTAACAAAACCTTAGAAATGATTGGCAAACGTAAAGTTTGAGCAATTTCTATCGGTGGCTCTGTCTCTGGCGGCTGGCTCTGTCTCTGGCGGCTGGCTCTGTCTCTGCGTGCTTGGTGAAAAAAATTAATCTATCGCAAAATTCGTGTCGAAGTAATTTACTCACACACTGAATAGATCATTTTTTGTATGGCGAATGGTTCAGTCACCGATTAAACCCTTTGCAAAACATCGAACATTCAGCGTTGTTCAATTTCAAAGCTACAATTAAACAATGTCCTTTGAATGATCAAAGGTCAGCGTGTCTAAATTGACGGGGGAAGAGGGATTTCGATTTAAGTAAATATGTGACTCGGAACCGAACATCCTGTGATAAAGACATCGTACTATCTGGAGACAGCTACTGAACTCTCACGGCCACCGCGCAAAATGCGCCATTATTCGCTTTTATTCAGTGGAAAACATGCTTCTCTTCCAATTTACATGTATTGGAATATACACTAACCTTTCGTCACGGCTCATGATTCTATGTTTGAATTTATTGGGGTTTTACGCCGTTTTCAACTACCAGGGTCATATCGCGGCGGCTGGAGCACCTAACCGTGGGTTCCTGGTATTTCTCGCACCAGTACAACCACAATATCCAAACCGAGCCTCCAGCTGCTCTCTCACATAGATGATTCACACCCATTGGTGAGAGACAAACGACTTTTGTCAAATGTCAGAATGGATACTGGCCGAGCCGGGGATCGAACTCGAGACCCCTGGATTGACAAACTCCGACGTAACCGACTGAGCTATCCGGGCTCGGCATGATTCTATGAAGTACTGTACTTAAGGCGACAAACTGGGTGTTGACAAAGAAACAATTACACGATGGGTAATCCACGTGATTTGGGGAAAGGTCCACACTGAAAAATTGTCTGTTTCAAGTATATTTTGTTCTGTATCTCAGTTTAAACTCTACGTATTTTGACGAGGAATTGCACCATACGCGTCTTTGAGAGGGTAATTCCTGAACCTCTTTATGCAAAGTATTCCATAGTTTTATTAAAATGCAAACAAAAACATTCATTTTGAATGTTTCGAGAAAACATGGGATTTGATGAGGAGTGAGTTAGAACCGGGGAATGTCCCTCTCAATAACGCGCGTGCGGTGCACTTTATCTCTTCAAAATCCGTCGAGTATTAGCTGAGAAAATACACAAAACAGACTTGAAGCAGACGATTTTTCGGTGTGAACGTCAGGGGCCTGTTTCATCAAAACATTTTTAAAAGAAGTAATTTTGACTTAACGATGTCTTAAATATCGGTTAAAACAACAATCGCATAATCCAGGGGCTCGTATTTTCAACGATCTTACGACAAAGTTTTTGTATAAAATGTGTAACAAAACATCTGAGTGCACGAGAAATCAGATTGGACCAATCAGGTTTGTTGTTACAAGTAACTACGCAAAAATTAATCGTACGAGCGTTGATAATACGGGCCCCAGGTCTTGATAAATTGGTGATACGCGTTTCTTGTCCAAAACTTGTCTTAAGTCATCGGTAAGACAAAGACAAAAAATACGTCTTAAAAAATGAAACTGGCCCTTGTTTTTTTTGTGTTTTTTTTTCTTTTTTTTTTTATTTGCACCAATATATCCGACATCTTTCCATTTAATCCTTCCCAAGCAAGACATTTTTCTGGTGCATTGCGAGAAAAGAAAATTGCTCATAACCAGCATTTTCATATTTTTTTCTCACAGATTTCAATGGTAACTATTACATATTTGATACTTCGGAGCTATGCGCAGATACATACATGTCTCTCTCATGAGAGGGGGTGGGGGGGGGCGCCCATCTGCATCCTTGCATGTCTGGACATCATTTTGAATTGGAGCAGTCCTAAATAAGAATTCTATGTATCACCTAATGTGATATAATACCCCGCCATTACATTTGTCCGGATAAGTGTTTTTGTGGAAAACAAAGGACAGTGACTTACAAAATAAGAAAGGAATATTTATGCTCCTTTGATACAGAACTTGTCTTTATTGAGATATATCCAACCATGAAATTTCATGATCATAGCTTCGATACTTTCAGAGATATGCTTTGGACGAGTATTTTGTAAACAGACTAAAATTAACCGACAGTTCAAAGCGGAGCCAGCCGCCAGAGACAGAGCCAGCCGCCAGAGACAGAGCCACCGATAGAAATTGCTCAAACTTTACGTTTGCCAATCATTTCTAAGATTTTGTTACATGGGAAAGCAATGTCTGATCGAGATTATCCCTCGATTAGTATATCACATGTTTTGGCTGCAGCAATTGGCTATTTACCGTTGAAATGTACATGAATACATGATGTAAACAAGAAAAAATCACATAGGGTCGACCCACGACGACAATGATCCTGTGAAAACCCTGCCGACTTTGAAGCCCACAGAATTAGAACAGGCAGATAAATGGTCTTAGGGGAGCATGACATTCCCGGTTTTTCGATTTTAAGCACCAGAAGAAAATAAATGAACAACAAAGTTGAACACTCACCTGTTTTTGTCAAAAAATCACGACCCCAGAGACAGAGCCACACATGGCCGGAAGCCCCCCAGAGGATTTAAGCGGCAGAGCCAATGGCTCTGTCTCTGTAGTTTCCGTACCGTGTATTTTGGCCGACTTCGATTGGCGATAGTTCGAGCTATAGTGTGGCTGATCCGTCTATTTTATTCAACATAGGTCTTTGTTCATATCAACACTGTTTGTTTTCTATGTTTTCATTCGGGCTAAATGCGTCGATTTCTTGACCACAAGAGTTCGTCATGTTGCCGGTTGAAAACATAGGATATCTCATACGTGTAAGGGTATCGATGGAAAACGACTCAAATATTCTTTCTGCGTAAAAAATGTTTTTAATTTGATTTCCGACCTGATCGATAGGATACATTTTGGTCAATCAATTTGGCGCCGTACCACCATTTCGTCTTGTACACATGTGTCATACTATTTTTTGTGACTGGATAATACCATTTGGAACACCTCGGACAATTCTATCGAATCAGACCTTGGATGTAAGTCGTGGAGCTACTTTCAGACTATGAATAGAATAGAGTAAAACAACAACACAAGACGTTCGTCTGTAACTAATGTCAACAATGAAGCGACAATGATACTGAAATGCATTGTCTGCAGTTCCAATGTCCTCTCTTTTAAGAATGATTGCAACCTGTAAGTCCCGCAAGTTGCCATTGTTGCCATTTAGATGACCCCGACAACTACTTTATGAAGCGCAACTACTTCTGGCTAATAAATCGCATTTTTAACATTTCTTCAGACACATAGGCCTACTTCCGAGGAAATGATTCGACAGAATTTTCCGAGGACTTACAAATGTGGATTCATCTTCGCTAGCCAAGGTTGAACCCACCTACGTTTGTATTCATCCTTGGCGGATTTAGTCCGATTTTCGCCTAGCGATTGTTCTGCTGGTTGTCTACGTCCATTATTGATGACGTCATTAACGCGCGTTGTCTTTCGCGTCATAAGTCATGCGGATTATGTAAAAGTTAGCTGCTTTTTTGGTCGAATTGTCGAAAGTTTAGTAATTCGTCGATTAAAGTTAGAGAATTCCTGTCTATTGCAGTGAAATTCTTAGAAAAAAATCACCCATCTTCGCGATTTTGAGTTGCAAATGCAATGCCTTTTCCCGCCCGTTGTCATGATTTGGTTACTAATAACAAATGCATTGATCGACAATCTGATTGGTTCCAGCGAGACCTCGCTGGAACCAATGAAAACGCTTTCCGGAAGACCAAGAAAATCGGACTTAATACGCCAAGGGTGAATACAGAAAGGACGTTACGTCGTAGATGTCACTCATGGCCTGCGAAGATGATGTGGATTATACTTACGTCAACGTAGGAAAGATTGTAAAGCTCGTTCCCGATTGCGACGTACATTCACCATCTGTAAAAAAAAACAACGTTTTATTTTGCAAATGAAGCGAACTTAGAGTTTGTGGTGTATTTAGTGGTGCATTTTGAAAAAAAATCAACCGATAAAAAAGTTATTGAAGATAAACCAAAATATTGGTTTATCTTCAATAACTTTTTTATCAGTTTATTTTTCAAAAATCTACCACGTTCAGCTTATTTCTGGCATTTCCCCACATTCTCTGCTTCAAACCGAATTCAAAGTGTTCAAGTATAAACAAAAAAAATGAAGATTTTTTGAAATCTGAGTCATATGATTATCCACCGTGACATATTCAATCTAGCGATAAACAAATACTGACTAGATTATTGTCATGCTTGATTATGTAGCAGTATAAAGTAGAAGGAGAAGTTAACCATTTTTGCTATTTTAATCCATAAGTTACAATGACACCAGAGTGACGCCTATATTATCCGCATTTCGAAATTGGACAGTTTTTTTTTCAAATGGGTTGTGACGTCATTTGGAAAAAATACGTATTTACGAATCCTTTTGAATCTTTTCAATTATTACTCCATTTTAGCTGTTGTAAAACAGGTGATGATTCTCATTACAAATAAAATAAAAATCTATTATAATGTCCACATAGTAAAGTGAGACAGTTGTTAATTTGACCCATTTTATATTGGGTCTGATTTTCGAATCGGGTTGAAACAAATAAAGCGTTGTCGCGATCATGACTTTGAAATTCCTAGATCTCTATTTAATTTTTAGCAATTGTGACTTCATTTTGTCAATGTAGGAAAGATTGTAAAGACGGTTCCCGTTTGCGACGTACATTCACCATCTGTAAATATCAACGTTTTATTTAAGGAATGAATGCAATTGAGCCGGAATCTTGAAGAACGTCCCTTATAGCATTTCGTCCCTTGACAGCCAGAAGTGGCTATCAGCAGTTAACATTTAACTGCTGATAGCCACTTCTGGCTGTCAAGGGACGATTTGAGACAGTCATGCTTTGAGGCCACCGTCTGCCCAAGTGCAGTCTGACCTGAATCAATGCAACTTCTCTACCGTTGCTACAGGCCATGACGAAGCTATTTGAGAACAACATGGTTCCTGGTCAGACTGCGTGTATACGCAGGCTGATCTGGAACCGTGTTAGGCTCAAATGCTTTAAGGCACCTTTTCCCAGATCCAGGTACAATTTTATTTTTTTTCATGCAGGTATGAAAAATAAAATTTAATCACACTGTATGAATCCGCGAAGCGGTTCATACAAAAGTGTGATTAGATTTTATTTTTCATACCTGTATGAAAAAAATAAATTTACATTCATTTCTTATAATTTAATATTCTGCGATTTATAAAACAACAAAAACACAACTTTTCATTATTAATTTTCAACAAAAATGGCAGGTTAACAATGCGGCGTAATACAATGTTTGACAGGAAAAAGTAGTTCCGGCATTTTTTTTCATGGAGGTATGAAAAATAATCTTTAACCAATCAGAACGCTGGGATTTTAATGAAATCAACTAATATTTAATTATTTTGCAAATGAAGCGAACTTAGAGTTTGAGTTTGAGTTTATTGGGGTTTTACGCCGTTTTCAACTGCCAGGGTCACATCGCGGCGGCTGGAGCACCTAACCATGGATTCCTGTTGTTTCTCAAACCAGTACTACCACAACACCCTTACCGAGCCTCCAACTGCTCGCCCACTTAGGTTAACGATTTCAAACCCATTGGTGGGTGACAATTTTGTCAGAAAGGGTATTTACCGCGGCCGAGTATCAAACCAGGGACCTCTCAAATGAGAGGCAGTTGCGCTACCAACTGCGCTAAGGCCACGGCCGCGAACTTAGAGACTGTGATGACTATATCTGGATGAACAAGGGCACATATTGCGAGATGATATGTGACCCATCATGCTAAAAGGGACCTTATCCGAACTCCAAAAATCCAAATTTTGACAAAATTGTCAGACCCAGCACAGGTCAACCAGATCCCGTATGCGAAAAGTGAACAAATTGTAAGAGAGGGACAACATTCCAGATTTAGAAAATTACATAAAAGTGAAAAGTGTCGGCCATAGTCTGGCTGCGCGGACTGCACAGACAGGCTAGGGTCGATATTTTTCACACACCCAATAAGGTCCCTTTTAGCGTGACGGGTCACATATATACAAAACGTTTATACGTAAATGCGAGTCTTCTCTTTTTCTGCTTTTTTAAATATAAAATATAAATGTTGCTTCTGTCCAGCCGAAATCGACTGTCTGGTTTTTAGACCTTGAGCCACCAATAACCCCTGCTCCCCCCCCAGGGGGAATTTTGAAGGGTATGATTTTCTGAAAGCTTATAACAAATGCTTCAAGATGAGCGTTGTTTGCACTCTGGCCGTTGGGGCTTTTGGCTGTAACCCTTATCTAAAACCCTTAACCCTTTTAAATTTTTTATTCAAATATACAAACATTTATTTTGTCATATCTTCATTGAATTTTGGCCTACATATGTAAATATGGTATCAAATGAAAGCTTATGACTTGCTCTTTCATTTGTAGTTATTTTATGCAAATTAGCTAATTTGCATATTCATGAATATTAATGATTTTCCTTAAAATTGTCAACTTTTGATTAAAATTTGGGTAATAATTTCCAAAACAAGGCGTTTCTGTCCAGGGAGAATTTCGTAAACATGGTTTATCAGTAAGAACATTTTATTAGAAACATTTTGAGCCTTGTTTGCACACTGGCGGTTGGGGCTTTTCGGCGTGACCCTTATCTAAACCCTTAACCCTACCAAATTGTTCATTCAAATTTTGAAAATGAATTTGGTCATATCTTGGTTGAATATTTACACACAGATGTCAGAATGGTATCAAATGAAAGCTTATGACTTGCTCTTTCATTTTAAGATATGTTATGCAAATTAGCTCATTTGCATATTCGTGAATATTAATAATTTTTCCTAAAATTGCGATTTTCGACCAAAATCTGGTAAATACTTTCCAAAACAAGACATTTTTGTGCAGGGGAATTGTGTAAACATAATTAATCTTAAAGTAAATCATATATGAAACATTTTGAGCGATGTTTGCAATTCGGCTGTTGGGGCATTTGGCCAAAACCCTTACCTAAACCCTTAACCCTATAAAATTGTTCAGTCATTTCAAAACGTTTTTTATCATATCTTGGTTGAATATTGACCTACAGATGTAAGAATGGTATCAAATGAAAGCTTATGACTGTCCCAATAATTTGCCATAAATTTTATGCAAATTATCTCATTTGCATATTCATGAATATTAATGACATTACTTAAAACTGTGACCTTTTTAGCGGGTATTTGGAAAATACTTTAACAAATATTGTGTTTCTACTCAAGGGGAATCATGTAAACATAGTTTATCTTAAAGAACATTTTATTAGAAAAAATTTTGAGCAATGTTTGCAATCTGGCGGTTGGGGCTTTTGGCGGTGACCCTTATCTAAACCCTTAACCCCATCAAATTTTTATTTGAATTTTCAAAACCTTTTTGGTCATATCCTGATTGAACAGTTACTAACAGATGTCACTACAGTATCAAATGAAAGCTTATTGATGACTCTTTCATGTGCTATTATTTTTTGTGCAAATTAGTTCATTTGCATATTCATGAGAATTAATGATTTTCCTTAAAATTGTGATTTTTCAGCGAAAACGTGTTAAATACTTTCAGAAAATACTTTCAGAAACAGTTGCAAGGCGTTTCTGTTCAGGGGGAATTATGCAAACATGATTTATCTTAAAGAACATTATATGAATATCATTATAAGCGATGTTTGCACTGTGGAGCTTTTGGCAAAATCCCTTATCTAAACCCTTAACACTATCAAATTGTCCATTAGAATTTTCAATATGTTTTGGTAATATCTTGATCAAAAATATACAAACGTCATAATGGTATCAAATGAAATCTAGTGAATTGCTTGTATATTGGCAATTTGCTCATTTTTTTTATTCATGAATAGTATTGATTCTTTAAATGTTTGGGATAAAATCACATTTATTGTGGAAAATCCATAAAATGTATTCCATTTGACAGTGCTAACGTATATGTTAAATAGTAACCCTGTAATGTTAAGTACATAGTAACCCTGTTATGTTTAGTACAATAAATGTAGATGGTTCTTTGCATTAAATAGACATTCTAGTGTTGATCTATGTCGGTTTCCATTATAATAACCTAGCAAAACTCCCAGAGTGTAAGTAATTCCAAGATTGCCACCAAGTGTGATGTTAATCATTTTTGGTCAAATTGTCCTAGAACAGTGCAAAAAGTAAGTGTCTTAATATGGGATTCCATATGCTGATCTAATCCAGGTTTTAGTTGTAGCATTTAAATATCAGGAAAGTATTGAACTGAAGATATCTATGGCTATTGAATGCCATCCTTGAAAACATATGCCATATTGAAAGATATTGTATATGTATCGCAAGGGAACTATTTTCAATCCATTGTGAGGTTATACTATGCTGAAAGCACATATAAAACATATTTATAAGTTCGGAAGAATTTTAATGTACATTCAGCATGGGCTGTCGGTAGTATGGATCAGTTCACAGTTCACATCTGTTCTGATCTGATACAAACAAATAAATGCATCGTAAATGACTGCAATAATCTTTTGATCGCAATCGTTTATTGTCTGTACTCTAGCTACATACATACAGCGAGTACATTTCTTGATTTATGCATCTGATATGTAGGCTTTACATATGGCACCCCAAGCTTAAATTATCTGAAGTTAAAATACCTCAATAGAGCATAAAGGAATGGTAACACCAGTGTCCCTGATCTGTCAGCCACATATCAAATACACTTAAGGCCAACGAATTGACTTGGCTATGAGGAATACACAAGAAAGGGCTCTCCAGATGGAACAAAATCATACTGTTTTCTCAATGTAAATGGCAAAAAATGGAGCTTGACAATTGCTTAACAATGTTATTCTGCTATATGTATGCAATTTGTCTACATTCCAGGATCTCTATTCAGCCATAAAAATTACAAAAATAATTGAAACAAAAATTAATTTTATAATTATGTGTATTAGAATAAAGTCCCACAGGTCAGACACCCTTGTATCATCATATGGCATTTAATAAAATGGTAATGTTCAAAGTCCTATTTTGCGGCAATTTTGGATTGATCAATTTGTCAACTAAACTAGATATAAGCAAGAACACCAGTACAATACATGGAATCAATTAAACTTATTTGCACTTAAACAATAAAGATTTTAAAAAATCAAATGGAAACTAAATACATACATTGATAATAAGATTTATAGGAACAAAATATGATGGGTTGCACACATTGAAATCGCAGTTACTTCCAAACAAAACATCAAATAGATCTCAAACAAGGCTTAAATGTTGTTAAAAGAGTAAACATGGATATCAGATGGTTAAAAACTCACGAGAAAGAAAAAAATCCCACCTTTTGGTAGGTATTTAACTTGAAACAATCATAAATTGTAGACAAATCATTAATATACATGCATATGCAAGTGAACCAATTTGCATAAAATAACTGCAAATTAAAGAAAAAGTCATTAGCTTTCATTTGATACCATTCTTACATCTGTAGGTCAATATTCAATCAAGCTATGACCAAACACATTTTGAAAATTCAAATGAAAAATTTGATGGGGTTAAGGGTTTAGATAAGGGTCACGGCCAAAAGCCCCAACCGCCAGATTGCAAACATTGCTCAAAATTTTTCTAATAAAATGTTCTTTAAGATAAACTATGTTTACATGATTCCCCTTGAGTAGAAACACAATGTTTTTGAAAGTATTTTCCAAATACCCGCTAAAAAGGTCACAGTTTTAAGTAATTTCATTAATATTCATGAATATGCAAATGAGATAATTTGCATAAACTTTATGGCACATTATTGGGACAGTCATAAGCTTTCATTTGATACCATTCTTGCATCTGTAGGTCAATATTCAACCAAGATATGATAAAAAACGTTTTGAAATGACTGAACAATTTTATAGGGTTAAGGGTTTAGGAAAGGGTTTTGGCCAAATGCCCCAACAGCCAAAGTGCAAACATCTCTCAAAATGTTTCATGTATGATTTTCTTTAAGATTTATTATGTTTACACAATTCCCCTGCGCAAAAATGTCTTGTTTTGGAGAGTATTTACCAGATATTGGTTGAAAATCGCAATTTTAGGAAAAATAATTAATATTCATGAATATGCAAATGAGCTAATTTGCATAACATATCTTAAAATGAAAGTGCAAGTCATAAGCTTTGATTTGATACCATTCTGACATCTGTGTGTAAATATTCAATCAAGATATGACCAAATTCATTTTCAAAATTTGAATGAACAATTTGGTAGGGTTAAGGGTTTAGATAAGGGTCACGCCGAAAAGCCCCAACCGCCAGTGTGCAAACAAGGCTCAAAATGTTTCTAATAAAATGTTCTTACTAATAAACTATGTTTACAAAATTCCCCCTGGACAAAAACGCCTTTTTTAAAAAAGTATTTATCAAATTTTCGCCAAAAAATGGAAATTTTAAGGGAAATCCTTAATATTCATGAATATGCAAATGAGCTAATTTGCATAAAATAACTACAAATGAAAGAGCAAGTCATAAGCTTTCATTTGATACCATTTAGACATCTGTAGGACAGTATTCAATGAAAATATGACCAAATAAGTATTGTAAATTTGAATGAAAAAAATGATAGGGTTAAGGGTTTTAGATAAGGGTTACAGCCAAAAGCCCCAACGGCCAGAGTGCAAACAATGCTCAAAATGTTTCTAAGATATTGTACTTTATGAAAAACTATGTCTACAAAATTCCCCCTGGGGGGGGAGCAAACATGTTTCTGGCCCAGGGACTATTTGGTCAAATAGATAGAAAACAGGATAAAAATAGGAGATGAATGATCTTTGATGTTTTTATATACTAGTAAGTCTTTGATCCTTGATGATGTTCCAATTTCAGTATAGCCCCTACTAAAAGTTAGAATCCAAGGCTGGTCAGTTTAACCCTTTCCCAAACAAGACCTGGTTTTGACGTCCCTAATAGAAAAGGCTTGAGAAAATATTGAAAGAAAAGAAGAAACTGCTGATAACCAGCAGTTTCTCCTTTTGTCTCAATATCTTCTGCGTCATAATTTACACAAATCCTATCTTTAATAACATCCATTTTGTCATTGTGGCAGTTTTTGAAGTAGATAACCCTCAAATTTGCCGTTTGGGAAAGAGATAAATGATGCTAGCTGGACCAGTGAAATATGAAACAGACAGGTTAGACAGAACTTGCGGAACAGATCGGTGGGTGTAGGCGGTTTAAGCACCCCCCAGTTGGTCAAAATGCCGAATATTCATTATTTCACAAAGAATATTTCACAATATAGTCGCTTTAAGGTAGAATACCCGTAATGTGGCCGTTTTGAGATTCATAAAACATCGGCTTTTTTCGAGCGTCGTTGTTACGTATCCGAACCTATTCTGACGCGGTCGTAAACATTCGGCTGTGGAAAAATCCACTGCCAAATGTTTTCGACGTCGCCCGAAAAATTCCGAAATTTACGAATCTCATTAGGGGCAGATTACCTTAACCTTTTCCCAAACATCAAAATTTTAGGGTAATACACTTCAAAGACTGCCAAAAATGACAAAATGGATGTTACTAAAGATAGAAATTGTGTAGAATATGGCACAGAAAATATTGAGACAAAAGGAGAAACTGCTGGTTATCAGCAGTTTCTTCTTTTGTTTCAATGTTTTCCCAAGCATTTTCTGTTAGGGACGTCAAAACCAGGTCTTGTTTGGGAAAGGGTTAATGTCACAAAATTCTCTTACCTGCTAGAGTAGCATCGGCGATATTACTAGCGCTGTCAACGAATGCCACGACAAAAGCTGTATCCTGCAGAAGAAATGAGCCGGGATCTGGAAAAACGTCCCTTAAAGCATTTTTCAAAATTGAGTTTCAAGATCAGCCTGTTGTCAAATGGAGTCCAATATGCATCCATGTAGGCCAGTCACTTTAGCCGAAAAATAGGCCCAACCCACCACTAATTCTAACAGAAACGAAACCAACATTTTTGTAATCTACAACCATCTACTCATTCCAGAAAAAAAGTCCTCAAATGTTACTCGAGGGGAAATATGAAAAATATCGATCTAACGAAGAGACCCCTACAAGACAAGCCAAAAGAATGTTTTTCCGTGTAGGCTTAGAAACCCATCTTTTAAAACCAAATATGTTATTGCGGATGAAACACATTATAGATAACGTAATATTAGGAGTTTATAAAGTAAAAAAAAAAAACACAGACTTTGATATTTTCTTTATTTCAATTAGACATGGAAAATGAATTTGCAGGTGAAATTACCCCACCCACTCATTTACTAAGGTTAACTTATCAAATACATTTAAACCGACATCTGAACGTAAATATTAGACTTCCCATTCTAAAGCTGCTGCAGACGACAAAAACAATTTGCAAAAAGATCGGATTTGTGAACATCATAGCAAAAAAAATATTGATAAAAAAGGATAAAAATCTGATTGTCACCACTTTTATCTTTTATAGTTTATTTTACGATTCGATTCTTTTCACAGACGTCAAATCAATGACTGTTTTTCATTAGGCCTACTGATTTATTTTTGCTAATTAGAAAGCAACCGGTTAATAGGGAATACTTTTATCCAGTTAACCGTGACGTAATTTCAGACAAACAATAGTATCTCGTAGGTGTTGTCATAAAATCTCGTAACTACGGCTTGAATCAACGGTAAACCAAGTCTTTTTTAGCACAAAATTCATTTTTATCACTTTGTAATGGATTTCGAGTCATGATAATAATAATAAATAATAATAAAATCGTCTGTATGTTTTCAAATTATGTGCAATTCAAGGTTCTGTAAGACAAAATAGTATATCTATATGCATATTTGATGTTGTATATACCCCAAAGACAAAAACTGCTTTACAAGATATGTTTGAGTGTTTGTGTGTTGGTGCGGATCTGGATAAGCGACCATATTAATCTTTCAGACTACCGAATATGTAGATCGAATTGTGCCTCAGTGATGTCTGATCAAGGTCGACAATATAAAAGACGGTATAGGACACGAAAAAGTAACATGGGAACTACGGGTCTTGTGATCAGACAGTGCGTACACACAGCCTGATCTTGATCTAGATCTACAGTGTGTTTGTATTAAATGTTATAAAGGCCTTTTTTCCAGATACATGTTCATATGGATAGCACTTATAAATTCAATCCATTTCGAAATCTTCATTAATTAAGAGCACATTAATGCAGCTCACACCACGACACTCTCCACAACCCGCTGAACAGGACAGGCCATGTTTCCTACATGTGCACCTTTTGGAATCACAATTTAGTTTGCAATTACATCTAATCATTTTAAACAGGCGTTCGGGTGCAGCAGACAAGTGCGTTTTAACTGGATTTAATTTGTTATTAATTTTGTTCCAGCCCCATTCAGTTGGTTCTGTCGTGTTTCCTACCCACGTTTGGACTTGAAGATAGGCTCTATCACTGTGGTATTTGTCAGCAGCTTCAGTGTCTTATAAACAAATTTTTGAAATCTTATGTTATTCAAGTGTTTTGTGGTTTCTCCATTGTAAATATGTACAAATATCCTTTCTCCCGCATTTTCTATAACACTATGAGAAACATCTTCGAGAAAGAGAGAAGAGAAAGTTGGTCTTTGATCATTTGGTTATTGGTTGCTTTCTTAAGGAGAACCCCTTTACCAACACCATATATATGTGAAGTGGTGTCACAACCAGAAAATGCATGTATGACTGGTATTAATCTACAATTGTCGAATCCTACAGTTCTTCTGGTTTTGTGAATGTCTCATATTTTCTTTCTCTTTGTTCCACTTTTTACGTCAGATGTGTAGTAAATGTTATTGTCATTACCATCAGCATGGTAACAAAGAAGAACAAGTACATCCGTATCTTCACCTACTAGTATTACAACCGTAGGGACGTTCCTTTACCTCAATATTTGACAAGGGCTTCGCAGAGCGGCGCATATACGCCCGAGAGGGGCTTGTCAGTAAAATTGGCCATTCTTTTCAATTCAAGGGCAGATAATTCAAACATGAGAAGTTATCCAAATTATGCTTCCACACCCAGACACCATAGAGATTCATTGTGGCTAGTTTGATTTAAATCTGGTCGAAAATGTAGGAATTGCGACACATGAAAATGTGCATTTTTAAGAAAACGGGCATTTGTCCTTAAATTCAAGGGCAGATAATTCTGAAATGAAAACAGTTGTCTAAATTCTGTAAGCGGTGTGTATAACTTGACACCATGGAGACTCATTGTGGCTAGTTTGATTGAATTCGGGTTGAATCTGTAGGAGTTGCTCACACGAGAAAAGGGTTATTTTTGAGAAAATGGGCATTTTTCCTTCAATTTAAGGTTAAATAATTCAGAAACAAAAACATCTAAATTCAGTAAGCAGTGTGTACAACTAGACACCATGGAAATTCATTGTGGCTAGTTTGATAAAATTCTAATCAAAACTGTAGGAGGAGTTGCGCACACAATGCGCACACAATAAAATGGGCATTTTTTTTATTCACGGGAAAATAATTCAAGAACGAAAGGAGTTATCTGAATTCCGTAAGCGGTGTGCACAACTAGATACCACGGAGATTCATTATGGCAAGTATGATCAAATTCCGATCAAAACTGTAGGAGAAGTTGCGTACACAAGAAATTGCTAATGGACGGACGGACGGATAGACTGACATACGGACGACCGGGCAATAACAAAATACGACCCTTCGGGCGTATAATAACAAAAAGCATGTGTGGACTTCAAACCAAGTGGTTGAGGGCGAGTAAAGGATGATTTACTCGCAAATTGTGCAATTCCGATTTTAATAATCTATATCTGACAAATGAAATAATATCATAGTCAAATGGAGCTTCCGTAGTTTTAAAAATCGATCGCAGATATTTTTGTTTAAAGCGAAATTATTTTTAATTATTCGTTATATTTATCCTTTTAAATTTTTATTTATAATGAATACATTTTTCAATTTTCATATAAAATTCAATCAAATTAAAAATGATATGTGAAAAGTATAGTGTAAGAGAAGCACGTGGTACTCGAGAAAATGTATGGTGGTTAGGATGGACCAGTGTATTACGATCATATCAAGGCATCTTTTAGCGTGATTTAACACCATTTCCCCCCAGATTTGCTCTGAGGACTTTTGATATGTTGATCATGGTATAAAAGACTTTCGTTCAGTTACAAAATTATTTCTGTTAGAATTAGTGGTACCCTAAATGCTAAAGTGACTGGCCTAATGCTACTCTCTTTAAGTTACTATAGGTCATGAAGAAGCTATTAGAGAACAACATGGGTCCTGATCAGACTGTGCATATGCACAGGCTGATCTGGATCTAAGCTGGGCTCTAAAGCCTTAAGGGACGTTTTTCCAGATCCTGGCTCAAATAATTATCGTTCGTGGGAGTCAATATCTCGTAACTGCAGCTTGAATAATCTCTATGGTAATGAATTTGATGATTTCGTGCAATGCCGACACGTGCAAAGCATATCGTCGGTGGGGGTCAAAACCTCGTAACTCCAGCTTTTTAAGATGTAGTTACGAGGTTTTGACTCCCCATCAAACATATGTGGACCAGGGTCTGTATTATCAACTGTCGTACAATTATCTTTTGCATAATTACTTGTAACATCAAACCTGATTGGCCCAATCTGATTTCTCGAGCAATCAACTGTCTTGTTACACAGTTTACACAAAAACGTGGTCGTTAGATCGTTGATAATACGGGCCCTGAATAGTGGTATTGCTTCGCAAGTGAAGGCATATCATCACATCTAGTGTAGCAGGGGTGCGAGATTATAGCATAATTTGGTGACCCTGTTTTGATGATATTGAATTTTCTAATCGCGTGGCGGTTTTGTGACTTTTCATACTTGAGTCTTGGCGAAAAACTTAAATATTCTTTTAAGTTTTGATCAACCGATTTTGACGAAATTTACAGAAAACATGTAAATTTTATTAATTCATATGTGCTGAATATTTGATAAAATATACTGCATTTTTATAGAATCATGATGCAAAATGTAAGTGTTGCGTTACAAGAGTCTCTAAGTGTATCATTTCACAAATGTGACCCGTCACGCTAAAAGGGACCTTATCCGAACTATAAAAATCCAAATTTTGACAAACTTGTCAGACTCGGCACAGGTCAACCAGATCCAGTATGCGAAAAGTGAACATATTGTAAGATAAGGACAACATTCCAGATTCAGAAAATTACATAAAAGTGAAAAGTGTCGGCCCTAGTCTGGCTGCGCGGACTGCGCAGACAGGCTAGGGTCGATATTTTTCACACACCCGATAAGGTCCCTTTTAGCGCGACGGGTCACAAATTTAAAAAAAATATCAATGACAACAGAACGTTATAGCAAACCATGCTTTATACAGTTTATACTGTACTTACTACTTACACAAACACTCTGAAATTAAAATCAATTTGTGATGCTTTAACCATTTCCCAAACTAGACATGGCCTTTACATCCTTAATAGAAAGTCCCTGTGAAAACATTGAGGCGCAAATATATCTTACACAAATCCAATATAAATTAACATCACCTTTGTCTTTAACAGCAGCGTTCAATTTCCATATTATCCCATAATTTTGGCTAGAAAAGGGTTAATTCTGATTGGAAAAAAATATTTTGTCCAGGATCTGTAAAAAGGTCCCTTATGGCTGTCGAACTCAACATGATTCCACATCACCCTGCGTATACACGCAGTCTGATTAGGTACAATGTTGTTTTCCAGTAGCATCGTCATGGTCTGCAGTGATCATATGAGAGTAACATGGATCCAAGTCAGACTGTATCTAGACACAGCATAATTTTGAAATATAGCGGTCTCAAATGCTATGAGGGACGTTTTTCCAAATCCCAGCTCATTAAGTCCGAAAATGTTTAATTTTCATATACAATGTATTAACCCATTACCACACAGTAACTCCTTTTGACTCCCCTAACGAACAAGGCTTTGGAAAACATTGTGGAAAATGAATAAATTGCTTGTGACAAGCAATTTCTTCATTTTCCACAATATTTTCTACACCAAAAGACTAAAATTTGCTATATTACGTATGCTTAATATTGTCGTCTGCAACATCTTTGAATTTGGGCCAATCTAAAATTTCATCGTTTGGTAATGGGTTAATAATCCAGAAGGTCTTTGACCCATTTCACTTACAAGGCCGGGGAATGTACAACCAGAATGCAGAAGACTTGCTGTTTGGCTACCCGCAGCTCCGGTAAATTGGACAGCGGTGCACGTCTGGCCAAGTATCGTCACGAAAAAGTCCTGTAAAAAGAGGCGAAAATGTTCTGTATTTAAAAAGGCGAGAAAACTGTGAACAAAGAAGCGAAAATGTCCTGTATTTAAAAAGGCGAGAAAAACTGTAAACAAAGAAGCGAAAAACTGTAAACAAAGAAGCGAAAAGTCCTGTTATCAAATAGGAAAAAAAGTCCCATAATCAAAGAGGCGAAAAAGTCCTATGATCCAACAGGCGAAAACGTCCTATAACCAAACAGGCGAAAAATTCCTTTAATCAAAGGGGCGAAAAAGTCCTTTAATCAAAGAGGTGAAAAAAGTCCTGTAATCAAAAAGGTGGAAAAAGTTCTGTAATTAAAAAGGCGAAAAAGTCCTGTATTTAAAGAGGCGAAAAACTGTAAACAAAGACGCGAAAAATTCATGTAATCAAAGAAACGAAAAAGTCTTGTTTTTAAAGAGGCGAGGGTTGAACTTAAGTGCATATCCAGATCCCAATGCACTGATTTTGTATTGCATACACATGTAATATACGCTAAAACTGCATTGTTCATATATTGCGCTAGACAAGCTGCTTTTCGTTTACAATGTACCGGTACATGGCCGGTTGCCATTGTAGCAAAAATATATGAATTTCAATCTACACTTATATTCAAAGCAGGCAGTTAACAGTGCTTACAGCACTTTGATTCAATACTCCTACCAAAAATAAACCAAAACAACTGTAACGATTCTCGTTTAACTTTGAATGTATAATATAAAATCTCGTTACTACGACTTGAATCAAGCCGTAGTTACGAATTCATATCAACCTACGAAATACTATTGTTTATCCGAAATTACGTCATGGTAAACTGGATAAAATCGTTCCCTATTCCTCCCATGATTATAGCTTACAATAAATGACCTGGCGGTTTTTAGATTGTTGGCAAGAAGTAAGATTCAATCTAATTAGGTAAGACCCATCCATACTCGTCTTTAGAATGGAAAAATCACTTATTGTACAATGTTTTCGTGCAGAAAAGTAGTTATGTAATGATGTGTGTGCACACTAGTTGTTTACGGTAAGTGTAAAAATGTAACTATGGATTAGATTCTCTGTAAGTAGTATAAACTGCCCAGACAGTTTAAAAACTATCTATAGAAATAAATTAAACACTTGGATGGTCACCTTTACCTACCTGATTCCCCTATATCGGATTATAGGTATATAGCCCCTCGATCATAAGTAAAAGATTTCGAATCGCATAGGCAGATCTAGAGGGGGGTCAGGGGGGTCCGGACCCCCCTTGCATTGGCCGAAAATTAAATTTTGACTATATAAATTTAGTGTAATGTTACTTATTTATTACATTTTAAACCATAATTTGAGCTTGGACCCCCCCCCCCCCCCCTGGAAAAAAATCTTGGGCTTGGACCACCCCCCCCCCCCCGGAAAAAAATCCTGGATCCGCCCTTGAATCGTTTATAATAACACTGACGGTTTTTAAAAACATAACGGTAGACAGAGTCTATTTTTAGCACAAAATTCATTGCCGTTATACTCACATTAAAAGCTGTAACATCCGTTGAAAAGTCGATGCTGTTGGTTGTGCAACTCATTGCTGAAAAAAAGAATTAATCAATTAATCCGTTACCAAACGACAAAATTTCGGGGTAGTCCAATTTGAAAGATGTTGCAGACGACATTTCAATGTGATGAAATTTCGAAATGTTAAATGTTTTTTGGGTAGAAAACATTGTGGGAAATGAAGAAATTGCTTGTAACAAGCAATTTCTTCATTTTTCACAATGTTTTCCAAAGTCAATATATTGTGGGGAGTCAAAAGGAGTCACTGTGTGGTAATGGGTTAATCCGTTAATCTATCATAGTCCGTAGATATTGACCTTAGCCTGTCGAATATGCAATGAGTAATTGTGATGCGACATAATCGCTCTCCGCCATATATTGACACGAGAAGCACGTGCAGAATACAAAGTCGCAATGCTTATGGAAACTATCGAATTTCCTCGACAGTGAGGATTGCTGGCGAGTATCCTTCTTTCTGCTCGATTCGTGGTACCCTATCGATTCGTGGACATTTTTGATAACGTATTTTTAGAATAACAACAGTATTTTGCAAATTTTCCTTGGTTTCCAGTTGACGCCAGCCATTTCGTCACATGTCACGTGACTTGGTTCTAGTCACAATAGCGCTTGGGCGGGGCGCAGTAGGGGAATTTTAATCCCTTCGATTTCAAACACGATAACTCATTACGTCATTTATGGAAACTTTTAAAAGATCAATGGGGGGGGGGGGGCTTATATTAAAAAACATTGCTAAAACAATGAGATTGGAATAAAATGAACAAATACGCCGAATAAAATTCTTCGAATAAGTGAATAAAGTTGTTGGAGAAACTCCCATGTGAAATACCCCTTTGGGGCCCAGTATTTACAGTTTGACCTAGATACCACGAATCTGACAGGAAGCTTCCGAATGATCCAGATCTGGTGACATTGACCCAATTCGAGATAATGTTTACAAGGTTTGTCGGTTTTGCTGGGTGATTTTACTTTTTCTTATTGTTGAACATGTTTTTATGATATTGTCTTCATTAAAAAAATAATGACACGCTGAAGTAATGCGCATGCGCCGCTTGAAAAAGGATGGGTTGCAACAAGGGTTCTAAAAATAGATTTTCTTTAAATTCTGTGAATTGACAGGGTAGCATGATATCTTTAATTTGTATGTGTAAAAAATCTGACGAGGGCTTATTTTTGGAGATAATGGCTAACAAAGTGGGTGGGGTAAATTGACATGAGAAGCAAATTTTCACTTTGGAGTTAAATATTTTTTTCTATTTAGATTCGATCGAATTGAAATTTTGCAGGTACTTTCAATGTTCTAATGACAGAAGATTTATGGAATCATTAATCATGTATATAAGTTTGTTGATTTTCTGTATTCGTCCTTCTGTCAATCTCAGATTTTGCTTATTTTTGATGTACTAACTTTACGAAACTATCTCTATCCGTAAACTATCCGTAGAAAAATAAAGGTTGTAGAAAAAGTTATTCAACTTCAAAGTGAAAATTTGCTTCTCATGTCAATTTACCCCACCCACTTTGTTAGCCATTATCCCCCAAAATAAGCCATTATCAGATTTTTTACA
The DNA here is from genome assembly GCA_963680895.1 of Fragum sueziense. Classification (NCBI taxonomy): domain Eukaryota; kingdom Metazoa; phylum Mollusca; class Bivalvia; order Cardiida; family Cardiidae; genus Fragum; species Fragum sueziense. Next base: position 17,152,372 of record OY804610.1, read on the forward strand.
CATACAAATTAAAGATATTATGTAACCCTATCAATTCACAAAATTTAAAGAAAATCTATTTTTGAACCCTTGTTGCAACCCATCCTTAAGACCCACGAATCCACCAGACAAGAGCATATTGATTATTCCGCGTCACAATTACTCATTGCATATTATTCGGGTTCAGGTCAATATTTACAGACCATACCAGACGACACAATTGACCAAACGCCGACTGTCAATCAAAAACATCGATTAGCCAATGGACGATCAGAAAAATATCATGCCCCAATTGTTCTTCGTCGCACGTGTTATAAATAAACCATGACCTCTGGACAGACGAGTCCATCTAAGAAGGTAAAACAGGTTTTCGGAATCCCTTTGTTTAAATTCAACCGTTGTTAAAATATTTAATTTAAAAACAAGAGACATGTCAATAATTAGTCTCTATGGCAAAGTGGGTAAGGTGGTGGTCTCCCAATCTAACGTAATTTTTTAGCCAGGGTTCGATACCAGAGAATTCCACTATATTTTTTCATGTTTTATTTTTTTTTTACTATTCGATTTATTTTCTGTTATCTTCGCAGTGCGCCTTTTTCTTTTCACATGTTTCGTCCATACAAAATATGTATACATTAAAATGATTTCTCTGTCATCAGGGTTATATCTATGTAAGCCTGCAAATCAGACATGTCTGACATTAATGACTTAACAAATTAATTGAATTATCCAGAACTACGTGCAAAGCTATCATTTACAACGGTATTTAAGGTAATGGAAAAATGAATAAAAAAACTATAAAAAGAATAAAAACGAAAAAAAAAAAAATGGTATATTAACGCGACTATGTGAGATTCGAACCCACATCTTTCAACTCGCAACTGTTGGTAACGCTGCTTTTACCACTCGACCACGGTTACTTTGTGACGAGGTCGCAGTATTAAATTATTTTGACAAAAAACACACCGTACAGTATAAACATACAACCCCTCTCACATGGATTAGTCAACAATTAAAAGTACATTTGAGTCTCAAGGTCGGTGGTGGCACTATATTGTATCGATTTATCGACTGACAATCAAAACAATCGACATGCCAATGGCAAATAAATGTGTGCTAACAATAGACTAGGTTAACCGTTATGTTTTGATAAACCGTCGGTGTTGTTATAAAATCTCGTAACTACGGCTTGAATCAAGCCGTAGTTACAAGATTTTATACCATTTACGCCACGATTAATTGGATGAAATCGTTACCTATTAACGATCCCATCCCCGTTGTTTGTCTTAAATTCTGTGTTGGGCGGAGCGATCTGTCGATTGTCGTTTGGTCAATTTTAGACTAGTCGGAATTCAAAGATGTTGCAGACAACAACTTCAAATGAAGCAAACTTTACATTGTGTCGGTCTTTGTGAATAGAAACAATTGTGGGGAAGTGGAGAAATTGCTTATCACAATCAATCTCTTCATTGTCCACAAAGTTTTCCAAAGCTATTTTCAAAAGAGTCAATGTGTGTCAATGGTTAAGAAGGACCTTAAGGAAAGTCGAAAAGTGTAAATCTTGAATCGCTGACCAAACTTCGCACCATATGTATAAAATATCATAATCTAATGTATGCATAGTGGTCCCATGATATTTTAATTCCCGCCAAACAATAAAGAAACAATCTATTTACTAATTATAGGTTATGCAGGTCAAAACGAAACCATATCGATGATCATCAGTATTTAGAGGTACAATTGCCGAAACGATTTGCACGTGCGTCTCTATAATACCATGTTTTTATAGGTTAAAGGTTTGTTTATAAACATCAGATTACCTTGGGATATAAACTCATCGGCTATAACTGTAGACTTGTATACAAACACTTTACTTCTTGTTGTTGATAAATGGCCCACACAAACACTTTCTCTTTTGAGAATAAACGAGTAGGACATTAATTCTCTCGTATACCTCACGATAAATGGTTTGGTAAATGTTAAAACTATGTATTTGTTTTTTTAGTGTTTGTATACAAGTCTACAGTTATAGCCGATAGACTATATTGTCCAGCAAGATTAACCCGGGACATCTGCATATGTAATGACCCCACTTCGGCTTTGTTTTGTTAAGACGCTCAACTAACGGACTTTGCGCACGAAAATTAAGTTGTCCCGGGTTAACCTTGCTGGACAATAACTGTATAAACTCTAGACTTGTATACAAACACTTTACGACTTGTTGTTGACCTACCACAAACCCTTTCTCTTTCGAGAATAAACGAGTAAGGAGTATAGCTCACGAAAAATGGTTTGGTAAATGTTAAAACTATGAATAGTCTGTAAATACATGTATTGACCTGAACCCGGTAGATATGCAATGAGTAATTGACCAAACGTCGGCTGTCAATCAAAATCATCGATAAGCTAATGGACGAGCAGAAAAATGGCACACCGCCATTGTTTGTCTTAATTTCTTCATTGCATGTGATAGTGTATCGATCTATCGACTGACAATCAAAACAATCGACATACCAGTGACCCCATTGTTTGTCTTAGATTCTACTTTGGGCGGAAACCGGAAGTCCTCAAAGTGCAAAAAACTAGTGTTTGGCGAAACTAAGAAAGTGGCCTTAAAAAGCTAATCCTAGCTTATTCACCATCGAGTGCAACTGGTCTCGACTAATGTATAATAATGTATAAAAAAGAAACATTGGCCGCTAACAGTTCTTGTCAAACAAAGTTAACACGGGAGAGTGAAATCAAAACATCGACCCGACCAATCTATTGAAGCCGCTATTATAGTTTTTCGGGCATGGACTAAGAGCCTCGTTTTCGGGGCAAGAAGTGCCGCAAAACAACCCGTCAAATCTCTCGAGATGTTGCCGACTGTCATAGACGCCAGAGGCGCATTCGTCAGAGCGAAATTTCTTGAGATATCTTGAGATTTCTTAAGATGTTTAAGGATAAAGCGCTCTTTTGAGCAAGATTTTAAGACGATCACTGGGAGCCGCCATTGCTCTATACTTCTTTCGGAACCCTTCGGTAAATTCTGTAGAATCTATATCAAAGAGAATTGACCGAGTTGTTCCGAATGCTCCATGATTCATAAACCGCGGAGTTCCGAATGTTCCATACTTCATACAAATGAAGTCATGATGACGTCATTTGTATAAAGTATGGAACATTCGGAACACATCCTTATAATCTCGGTCTCAAAAACCCTGTATCAAAAACATCTTAAGAAATCTTAAAAACTCCGCTCTAAAGAACGCACCTCAGCGGCCAATATCACTGAACCAATTTCCTAGTATAGAGGGTTTCTTCTATGCTGAAAATTACTCAATTTAAGCAACCTATCAAAAGCTTTGAGAAGCGATTTAGTGATCAGGCGACTTCGTGACCTAAAAATCGTCTAACAGGAAAGAAATGTCTGTATATGCAACTTTTTTTTTCAGTGATACTCCGATGTTTTATCTTGTGACGAATTTTCCAATAGCGATAATGAACATACAAATAACAAGAACATTGGACAAGCTTTTGAAGCCCTTAAAACCGTGGACCGTTCATGTCAACCAAAACATCTTAGACTCGTTTCCAGTCAATAGTAAATACAATCTGATTAGCAGATAAATTACATAAAAAGAATTCAAAAGAATTCGTGGCAAAAAATGAAGAAAGTCAATGATAACTTTGCTGAAATCATCAATGCAGGTATGCAGTCAGCTCATTTGACTTCCTCACCTAAAAAAGCTAATGGAAAAGTGTCTTGCTTTTAGAAATTGTGAAATAATCTCATTTGAATCCGGAGCTATAAAACTCAGAAACGAGAGGGCCTAAATGGTCCTATATCGCTCACACGAAAGAAGTCTGAGCCATACTACAAGCAGAATTAAATAGGGATCATTAAGATAGAAATTCTGAACAGATTTCACAATAATTGAGCAAATACAAAATTTGTCCCATTGACCTAGTTTTTGACTTCATGAAAAAATGTTGAAAAGAGTCACTCAAGGAACATTCCTGCAAAGTTTGGTTCAAATTGGCCTGATGATAGATTTTTAAAGAATCTTTTATTTATAATTTCCCCAAGTTGGATAACCCCCGCTGTACCACGCCCACATTTCCAGACAAATAAAAAATTCGCAAACAAACTTTGAAAATAGTCTCTCAAGGAACAAGACTGTCAAGTTTGGTTCAAATTGGACAAATGGTAGAATTTTTAAAGAGTTTTTACGATTTCTCTATGTCCGATAAGCCCCATCCTGCCAAGCCCACATGTTTTTATGAATAAAAAAATCGTGAACAAGTTTGAAAGGAGTCACGCAAGGAACATTTCTGTCCAGTTTGATTAAAATTGTCCGATTGGTTAAGAAGAAGAAGATTTTGTAAGAATTGCTTAACAATTTTTCTAAGTTGGATAAGCCCCGCCCTGTCACGCCCACATTTTGTGACAAAATCTATAAATTTGTGAACAAATTTTGACAATGGTCACTAAGGAACATTCCTGTCAAATTTGGTTCAAATTAGCCAACTGATTGATGAAGAACTTTCTTGTTATTTCTCTAAGTCTGATAAGCCCTGCCCTGTCACGCTCACAATTTTTGACCAATCAAAAACTCGCGAATAAAGATTGATAAGAGTCACTTAATGAATATTCCTGCTAAGTCTGGTTCAAATTGCCCCAGTGGTCGATTTTGTAAAGAATTTTCTTTTGAGTTCTCTAAGTCCGATAAACTTCGCCCTGCCACGCCCATATTTTTGACGAATAAAAATGTGAACAAATTTTGAAAAGGATCACTTTAGAAATATATCTGCCAAGTTTGCTCCTTATTGGCCTGATGGTTGATTTTTAAAGAATCCTCTTTCTCTAAAATTTCTCTAAGTCCGATAAGCCCCACTCTAATCCGCGCACATTTTTTGACAAACGCGAAAATTTGTTAACAAATTTTGAAAAGAGTCACTTAATGAACATTCCTGCCAAGTTTCGTTCAAATTGGCCCTATGGTGTTTTTTTTTTTTTTTTTTTTTTTTTTTTTTTTTTTTTTTTTTTGATGAATTTTCTTATGATTTTTCTAAGTCAGATAAGTCACGCCCTGCCACACCCCCTTTCTTGACGAATCAAAAATCCGCGAACATGTTTTGAAAAGGGTAACACAAGGAACATTCCTGTCAAGTTTAGTCAAAATTGGCCCATTGATTTAGAAGGAGAAGATGTTTAAGGACAGATCCTCCAGTTGTTACTGCGCATATCCTAAATAATGAATTAAAGCTGTTTCAGTAATTGGCCTTTTCAGCAGATATTTTTTTACATTTAGTTAATGTTTGGTTGATAAATGACAATACCCTTTTCGGTTATTTCCATTTTCACTGTTTGGTGAATTAAAGTGTAATAGTACTCGGATGGTACATTTCGCTTTCTGTTACGCGTTCAACATGTGGGGTTAGCGATTGGAAACGGAGCAATAAAAGCAAAGTGCTGTCTTTATGAGCTAGTCCACTTAGGATGGACACAAAAGACGACACTTCTCATTATCTAAAGCTGGTAATAAGGAAGAAAATGGATAAAAGTAGTGAAACTATTTCGGACAGAGCTGCAAAAAGTAAACCAAATTTTACTTATAACTAAGTAAAACGCTTGGTTTGATATATCTTTCTTTTTTTGTTTTTGTAGGTATGACCAAACAATATGTCTATACCAAAAAAGAAAAAAATTCTTACCGCTGGAATTTTTTTATTATCAGAAACGTTGCGAAAAAAGAGCAATTTCAGCTACTTTTGAAAGAATGTTTTACTAAAAATTTCAAAATAATCCCTAAATTTTCCCAAATTGATACTCATTTAGACATAATAAAACATATTGAACACAATAAAGACTTATCTATGTAATCCTAGTCATTTCGAACACCTTTTTTGTGGGTTTTTAAGTGACACTTCATTTTTGCAATTTTAGAAAAGAATAGTCTCTCTTGAAATCCAATAACTTTTTATTTCGCTTGGTGACCTATAGTTTTTAAGTCATTTTTTTTACTTCTCATATGTTTAAGTATCAGTACAGAAAAAATGAAAAAAATCTTACCGTAGGAAATAAATGGAGGATCTTTCCTTAAAGAAATGGTGAACGGACAGACGGAGGGACAGACGGACGACGGACAAAAATCGACCAAAATAGCTCCCCTTGAGCACTTCGTGCTCAGAAGAGCTAAAATGTGTGAATAGATTTCACAAAAATTGAGCAAATACAAAATTTGCCCCAGTGACCTAGATTTTGACTTCATGAAAAATGTTGAAAAGAGTCACTCAATGAACATTCCTGCCAAGTTTGGTTTAAATTGGCCAAATGGTTGATTTTTAAAAAAAAATCTTATCATTTTTTCTAATTCTGATAAGCTCCGCCCTGCCACGCCAACATTTTTGACCAATCAAAAAATCACGAGTAAATTTTATGAAGAGTCAATCAGTGAACATTCCTAAAAAGTTTGGTTGAAATTTACCCAGAGGTTGATATTTAGAATTTTAGAATTTTCTTATGAGTTCTCTAAGTCCGATAAGCCACGTCCACATTTTTTAACGATTAAAAAAAATTGAACAAATTTTGAAAAGGGTCACTTAAAAACATTCGTTCCGAGTTTGGTTCACATTGGCATCCATTTTGTGGTCTTGAACAATTTTAACTATCCTTACAATGATGTCGTTTGGGAAAGGGTTAGAGGTGCATATGCTTGGTTTTCAAGGATAAAATCAACGTGGTGACAATTGACCAAACGCCGACTGTCAATCAAAAACATCGATTAGCCAATGGACGATCAGAAAAATGTCATGCCCCAATTATTCTTCGTTGCACGTGTTATTGTATCGATTTATCGACTGGCAATCAAAACAATCGACATGCCAATTGCAAAGAATTTTTTGCTAACAATAGACTAGGTTTACCGTATGTTTTGATAAACCGTCGGTGTTGTTATAAAATCTCGTAACTACGGCTTAAATTAAGCCGTAGTTACGAAATTTTACAACAACACCAACGAAATACTATTTTGTTTGTCCGAATTTACTTCAAGATTAACTTGATAAAATCGTTCCCTATAAACGAACACATGTCCATTGTTTGTATTAAATTCTATGTTGGGCGGAGCAATCTGTCGATTGGCGTTTGGTCAATTAATGTTTGCATTGTTGTTTTGTGCATTGTATTATATACGATCACAAAGAAAGGCATTTGAGTTTGTACCAAGTTTGAACTATATATAAAGGTCCATTTTCCCATAAATATTGATATAGATAGAAAGTACGGGTAGGTTAAATAGATATTAATGTAAGGCATGGGTAATCAGTTATGGAACGAAATCTGTAAGGTGCGAATCGACGATTTAAATCGATTCTATGACGATTTTAAAGGGAAGTAATTTTCATTGCTTTCAAATTTTAAATTTCTGAGTTTCGTCGAGTTTTTTGCCGACTTTTATACAATTTAGAAATCACAAAAATTGTTTAAAATATTCCCCGGAAATCTGAGCACGCTCAATTATTTTCGTTGTTACGAAAACAGGCGATATTACATCTAACGGTACTTTAAAAATGCTCGGACTTACGGACGTCACAGAAAAAGTCGAAATATACTCGGCAAAACTGCTAACGCATCACCCAGATCTTTGTTCATATACTTTAAACGAATCTACAGAATACCTTCAAAATTTGCACATGCCGACTACCACCATTTGATAAGTAGTCTATGAAATTTCATGGTAAATGCTACAGTCTGTTTTAAATTATAGAACTTTTAGTAAGGACACCCTTAATCCTAAAATTCATAAAGTCTGAAATTTAATTAAAATGGGATATTCACGCATAACTTTCAAACCGTTTGTATTGGCTGAAAGAGTTCATGTATAAAAAGGTTACCCTTCCTAAAACAAACTGACGACTTAAACACTTTTGTGGGCGCGTAATTTATTCCCGCAGAGGTAATGTTACATCACTAGTGTCGTTAGTGTCATTGTTGCGGTCGACGGCGACGTCGTTAACGTAGACAAAAACGTAACGGTCTATATCTTATGACCTGTATGAGATGCAGTCTTGATATTTTACACATAGACATACCCTACCAAGGCCTTTCACCTGAGACTATAAAATTTGACCTTGTGACATTGACCTTGAAATTTTGACATTTTCTTTTAAAAAGGAGCGTCTATACGAGCTACGTTGTCCACGAACAACCCTTGTTACCTTAGATAAGAAATTATTTTTCTTCAGACTTCAATCCCACAATAAACCAGCTTTCAAAATCAATTCAAACAAAAATGATTGAAAAAGATCACAAGTTACACGAGTCGAAAAACTGTTTTAGTCCCCTTTTCGCATGACGCGGTCAAATAAGAGAGAAAACTTAGAAATACTTTTATGAATGAGTGCAGAAACTTGTGGGATAAACATTTGCCAAATTATAAATCTAAATCTTTGAAAATAAAGAAGTTATGCAATTTTAAAAAGTGATGCGTTAGCTCTTTTGCCGAGTATATAATGATTATACCGAAAGTGCATTACCCAGGCCTTACCTTAACTAACTGAAGAATTGTGATACGAAAATTGTTTCACGAGAATATGGTGTGATGCGGTTGATTAACGCGAGTCCGCTAGGACTAGTTTTTTAAGCGCATCTCACCGCATTCGATTTTTTCTTGGACAGAAATTATCCAGCATCGTAGGTTGACCAATCCATACCACATTTCTCGAATATCTTTTACCTGTTTATATGTTCAGCATTCTAGCATGGGTTCCTTTAACCCTTTCACAAACGGCAAAATTTTGATATGGTTCCATTTGATGGCTGTTGAATATGCCGTAATGAATATGAAATAATAAAGATTACGTGAAATCTATACAGAACAGAAAATATTGAGGCAAAAGGAGAAATGCTGATTATCAGCATTTCTACTTTTGCCTCAATATTTTCCAAATCATTTTCTATTGTGGACTTCAAAACCAGGTCTTGCTTGGGAAGGCTTTAACCCTTTCCCAAAACGGCAAAATTTTAGGGTGACCCACTTCAAAAACTGACAAAAATGACAAAATGAAAGGTATTAAAGATAGAATTTGTGTAAAATATGGCATAGAAAATATTGAGACAAAAGGAGAAATGCTGATTATCAGCACTTCTACTTTTGCCTCAATGTTTTCCAAATCATTTTCTATTGTGGACTTCAAAACCAGGCCCCGGTTTCTCGAAAAAACTTAAGTACAAACTCATGAGTCCATGCTCAAATTTACTACAACTTCAAAGGAATACTCTCCAACGTTGAAGGGTATTCGATTGAAGTTCACGTGGATTTCGTGCGATTTGAGCACGGTGCTCAGATTTGAGCATGAGAACGTACTTAAGTTTTTTCGAGAAACCGGGGCCAGGTCTTGCTTGGGAAGGGTTTAAGAAAAGCAGCGGTAACTTAATTCAAACTCCACACAGCGACAATGCCTTACATTATCACTGCAGGCATGTAAATCACGTGACCATGGTGAATGTCACGTGATATCGTAAATTTATTTATTTTTCTGAAATCATTTTTTAAATCCAATTACATTTTTTTAATTGGATTCATATCTGACACCTCATATTCTCAAAACATCACTTAAAGCATGTTTACGTTTTTAGATAAAAATCAAAATAAGAAAAATCAATTACCTTAAATCTTGGTAACTCAAGCTGTGCCGGCAGAGATCTCCCCAATCCCAATTCAGGGGAGAAAACTGCGAATGAGATTGAACTTACTTGTGACTGCGGAAGTGGACTTGAATAGCCCGACAACTAGTACTATCGCTGTGATTAGAGTCTTCATTTTGACGGCTAAAAGAGAAAACAAAAAAGGCATAAAGGTAGAATACCCATATAATGTGGCCATTTTGAAATTCATAAAACATCGGGGTTTTTTCGAGCGGCGTCGTACATATCCGAACATATTCAGGCACAGTCGTAAACATTCGGTCCAAGAGTTCCAATGCTGAATGTTTTCGACGTCGCCCGAATATTTCCGACGACGCACGACTCTAATTAGGGGTGGACTACCTTTATTTTCTACTAAAATAAGACTGAGTTTACATGTGCATATATCTATTGATAAATCGTCGGTGTTTTTATAACATCTCGTATTACGGATTTCATTTGACCTGACACTGACCTTTATTCAAAATGAGGTCAAATTTCGCATATAGCGTAACATTCTTTAAAACGACTTGTATCATAGTACACAGATATAACAGATATACAACAAAATATCACTGAATTGTTATTTTAAAAAAGCCGATGCGTTTTATTGATGATAAAATCTACAGCTGCGCCATGTGAAATTAAATATGTAATAACTACAACTGAAAGATACATCAATTTCCTATTTTCTTTGATTAAAATTATGTGTTGATGTCAGGGTTGCGTATTCTAATGCGTTTAAACGCTATCCGATTTTTAATCTTTGCTGATAAGCAAAAAAAAAAAAAAAAAAAAAAAAAAAACACCTTTAAAGTTGAGACGAAAATATTTTTTATATATTTGAACTGTGGTTCACCAAAATTGGTTCATTTTTCTTTAAAATATATGTGACCCGTCACGCTAAAACGAACCTTATCCGATCTCCAAAAACCCAAATTTTGACAAACTTGTCAGACTCGGCGCTGGTCAACCAGATCCCATTTACGAAAAATGAACATATAGTAAGATATGGAAAACATTCAGGATTAAGAAAAGTACATAAAAGTGACAAGTGTCGGCCCTATTCTGGCTGCGCGGAATGCGCAGACTGACTAGGTCGATATTTTTCACACTTCCTATAAGGTCCCTTTTAGCGTGACGGGTCACATATATTCTTCTTACACTGCGCAATATTTTGGTCTAAAATTTGAAACTTCAACGACGAAGTACTATAATTGTTTGTCCGAAAGTACGTCACGGTTTACTTGATATTTTTTTAATCGTTCCCTATTTCTTTCGATAATTTTATAATCTTTTCTACAGTATGACATCTTATAGAAAAATAGGTACAGTCGAAACTCGTTGTGTCGACATCGGATAAGTCGAATTTCCGCTTAAGTCGAAGTGAAAGTATGGTCCCGTCCTCATCAATGGATATCAAAAATATTAAACAAAATTATTTTGAAATAAATGTAGCCATTGAAATATAGTAGGAAAAGGAAAGAAATTGCTCATGTTGAGCAATTTCTTTCCTTTTCCTACTATATTTCAATTATGAACGTACTTGATGAGTATAAAAAACGGTCAAAAAATATTGAAAGAGATACCAAGAAAAAATCGGATGTGTCGAACTCCGGATATGTCGATGTATTTTGACGGTCCCTCCGACTTCGACACAACGAGTGTCGACTGTACATGTACCAACTGTACCAACTGACGCCCTGTAATTCTAGGTATGGAAAATATTTTGTAAAATGATGAAATTGCTAGTAAACAAGAGACTTTCTTTCTTTTTAGATCTTTATAATATCTTCTTTTTCATTTTTAGTTTTTCATTTTATTCCTTTTGGAACAATGTACTTTTCTCGCATAGGTTTAATGTAGAAAGAAAAATTACAAAGGATTTGGTAACAATAATAACAAGGTAATAATAATAACAAGATAATAATAATAATAATAATAATAATAATAATAATAATAATAATAATAATAATAATAATAATAATAATAATAATAATAATAATAATAATAATAATAATAATAATAATAATAATAATAATAACAATAATAATAATAATAATAATAATAATAATAATAATAATAATAATAATAATAATAATAATAATAATAATAATAATAATAATAATAATAATAATAATAATAATAATAATAATAATAATAATGATAATAATAATAATACTAATAATAATAATAATAATAATAATAATAATAATAATAATAATAATAATAAAAATAATAATAATAATAATAATAATAATAATAATAATAATAATAATAATAATAATAATAATAATAATAATAATAATAATAATAATAATAATAATAATAATAATGATGATGATGATGATGATGATGATGATGATGATGATAATAATAATAATAATAATAATAATAATAATAATAATAATAATAATAATAATAATAATAATAATAATAATAATAATAATAATAATAATAATAATAATAATAATAATAATAATAATAATAATAATAATAATAATAATAATAATAATAATAATAAATTCAGATCGAATTAGAAATACATATAACAGAGTCTTCGAATTTTTGAGAAAATAAAAACATTTTTTTATTCGTAAGACCATTTTTATAATTTTCGCAATATTTTCAGATTTATTTAAGTTTAATCAGTAGAAAGTACATAATGTGACCCGTCATGCTATGTCAAGCCAAGCACAGGTCAACCAGATCCCGTATGCGAAAAATGAACATATTGTAAGATAGGGAAAACTTTTCAGATTTAGAAAATTACATACAAGTGAAAAGTGTCGGTCCTAGTCTGCGAACTGCGCAGACTGACTAGGGTCGATATTTTTCACACGTCCTATAAGGTCCATTTAAGCGCGATGGATCACATATGTTCTTTTTTCGTTTCCTCAGAAATAAATATTAAAGTACTTTTCAATATAAATACATGTAAATTAAAATGTTCAACATTTATTTATTTCTGCCCAAAAGAATGAACATTTCTTTTCTAAAATAATAACAATTGTAGTGAAAATAATAACTTTTGTTTTCAATATAAATGAATAATAATGTACAACAGTAATGTACATCAGCCAAAATAATGAGATTTCCTTTTCTTACATAATAGCAATTGTAACGAAGAAAATGACATTTATATTATTAATTAATTAAACTGACATTTCAGTGATATTTTTTCATAAATATATCTATTAATTTTATTTTCATCTGAAAGAAAATATTTTCTAATAAAAATTCTGAAAATTTCAAGCCATAGTGTTGCGCTATTTACGAGAAATATAAATACTGTGCAAAAATTAATCATTTATGTGGACAGCATTTCAGATTTATAGGGAATTAGTCAATTCTGTCTCAACTTTAAATGCGTTGTTTTGCTTATAAAAAAATAATAGCATTTATACGCATTGGAATAACCAAACATTGCATCAAGACATACTTTAGAAAAAATGATATTGGAATTTTACATAACTTTAGATATATATTGAAATAACTTCTGACTTACCTGAAAATGGTCTTCCTGTGGAACACGCAAACAATGTGGGCTTATCGAACTTTGTCGATATTTTATAGGTACAAATATTGTAATTACAGTTTTAATGAAGTGGAAACTTTTGGAACGCCCTCAATTAGTGTCACTTAAAGTCTATTTTAGTCATGCGTAGCGACACGAAGCTGACCCAGGTTTCATGGTTCACTGGTTTCCCACTGAAGCGACTTAATACCGTTACCAGACAGCAAACAGTATCGAAGACGATTTCAAACGAATATAATTTCACATATTCTTGTATTATGGGGTAGAAAACTCTGTTGAAAATGAAGTAATTACTTGTCACAAGCTATTTCTTCATTTTAGCTCAAAGTTTTCCAAAGCATATATCTTACAGGGCTTCCAAAAATCATCTTTCACAAAATATGGATGGTAAGATACTATCATGTTGTTAAGGAGGGAAGTATTAATAGACAACTTTCTACAAATTCAGCATTTCTAAAACCTTTCAGTTTGGGAAAGTTATTACACCTTTTTTCTTCCCCTTTTAACTCTTCCAAAACGAGATACGAGGTTTTGCATTTACATAGACGATATACAATCTATGAAAGTGCAGTTGGTATCTTAGATCATCAAAACTGGACTCAAAAAAGGCCACCTTGACTTATTCCCATTATGACACGAAACATACCCCATTTTCATGTGTCCAAAAACCTTAGTTTTATGTGTTTTCAAAATCTGTCAAATTACCTTGCTCCGTTACACCTAAGGCATTTCATTTATAAAAGGAAAAAAATATTTGGGAAACTTATCGTGAAATAATCCTTAACCCTTTCCCAAACGACATTTTTGTTGGGCGGTCCTATTCCAAAGCTGCTGGAGATGACAATATTGGCGTTGTTAAAGATATAGTTTATGTAAAATATAACTCAGAAAATATTGAGACAAAAGGAGAAACTGCTGGTTATCAGCAGTTTCTTCTTTTGTCTCAATGTTTTCCCAAGCCTCTTTCATTGGGGACGTCAAAAGAAGGTCTTGTTTGGGAAAGGGTTAAAAATGCATATTTTTCTGTAAAATTTGCGGTAAGAGCAAAATTTAATTCTACAGTTAAGTATGTTGGAGCCTTTGTCAACATACCATATAATCACAAAATTTGCTACATTTATTCACCTAATTTGCGCTTAATTACATAGAAAACCGGTAATGAAAGTGATTAATACATTTTATTGATGATGGCGATATTTTGGTCTAAGACTTGTATTCAGTTAAAATTTGACTGAACTCCTAAAAAATTCAATAAAATCAACAGTAGCATACAGTAAAAACATAAAGCAATGTGCATGCTCAAAATACTCATTAAAATATATATTCAATTTAAATATTACTTCTATTTACAAAATTGCATATTTTGAAGCGAAAATAGGCAAACATGTCCACATTGCCAAATTGCTTTACTATTTCATCACATTGCCTATGTACCATCACAAGTATACTACGGCATGCAAAAAAGGCAATGTCCCATGTTGTGAAAGGAAAAGGCGCCTAGAACCTGTACGATAAAGCACCCAATGTTGCCTTTTCAAGTTTTAACTTGTGTAATGTTTTTGCTCTAAGAGCCTTACTTTCATGATAAGACCAAATATGACCCTGGACCGCATTTTTAACCAACTTTGAAGTCCATCCTTTAATCAACTTACATGAAAAGTTTGAAACCTCATGGCCGTGAAAACAAAAAGAGTATATATTTATCATATACTGAGAGGCAAAAGAAAGTATACACTTTTCGTTTGTTAATATCTCTGTAAATTTTCATCATATCGACTCAGAATTTTGTATAATTCATTTGTACCAAGAAACCAATACTAGAATGTTGATAAATTTTACATAAAATTGCTTGACTATCCAATACTCTTGCTACATGTTGATTTTGCAAACTTTGCACGTGCGACTTAGTCGAGCATCAAATAGTGCTGTTGATCCGTATTTGATTTCATTATTATTTACCTCAACAAATCACAAGCTAAATGTTTTAACACAATTTTCTGTGAATTGTGAAAATTCAATATGCAACTTTTTTGCATTAGGGCCCATTTTTCTATGACGCAGCATGTTATGAAAGAGACGTGGTACTACAGACAGTTAGTCAGGTGGCTAGGAACATTTTGCGCAAATTTGATCAAAATCCGTCAATAGATTGAGAAGGAGTTATGTCAATTTACTTGTTCACATCAAGTCCCCTTTTGCCATGACGCATCGCGATATGGGAAAGCTCTAAGCTTAACACGTGGTCCTAGGTAACTGAGTACTTTCCGTGAAAATTCTGTCCAAATCCGTTCATAAACGTAGGAGTTGTGTCAATGTGAATGCTTGCATTGATTATTTGATTAAGTCCCCTTTTTCGATGGCGCCGTGTGATGTGAAAAAGCCTTCGCAAGGGAAGGAAGGGCAGACTTACGATTAGACGGAGAATGTTACATCAATATACGACCACCTTCGATGGCGTTTAAAAATCGTACATAGTCTATCAATCTTTTTCTCAGAAAACGTGGAATAACTAGGGTGTATACTTATTTTGCCTCTCAGTATATAAAATGTTGCCCTATTTATGTCGCCATAACAACCAAAGTTTTTGACAATTCCAACAGACAGAAAGGCACACTGACACTTGACGGGAAGAGATCCAGATCTATTAGCTTGAAGCGTTTGAACCAAAAGGTTTCAATTTTATCAAGTAATCCGTGACATAAACAAATTTGAAACGATACAAAGAAGGACAGCCAGGTGGGTTAAATGCAGGTTCTCCCTATATGAGAGTGCTTCTAAAATAATTCATAAGCTTGGCGGGAAGGCTTTAGGAAACAGACGTATTGATGCCATGTTGCTATCCATCTACCAACATACTTTGAGAGATCCACATGAGTCGTCAATATACAATTTGGTCAATAAGATAGCGCATAAAAAATCAATACTCGTTACATATTGCGGCATTCATTTTTGATCGTGTTGATATTGACACCTGGGAACAAGTACGGTATATTCCAATGATAAACCGATTGATCTTTTTATAGCCAAATAATCAATTTTTAAAAAGGGGAATGCTCCAGTTTCCTTTTTTTTCCAATAATAGAATTCATTTACATTTTATATGTTGAAATAACATCTTCTTACCAATTGAAAAATGAAATAAAAATGGACGGTCAGCGATCTTGTTTGAATTTTATAGGCATTCGTATCACACACCCCTACAGCGAAAAAATGCACAATTTCTTGCACCTGTCCAAGGTCACTAAAATGCTAATAAAATGCTGTATAATCAGGGTTTAGTCTCGAAAACGGATTTAAAGTAACGTCTTACATTTAATAAGAACAGAAAACTCAAAATATGTGCTATTATAAATGCGTAAATGTATAAAACAGCATGCTCACGTGTTCGGTTAGATCAACGAAGCTGGAGTGTTTTATGTCAAAATTTGCATATTTTTGGAAATATTTTAAGTTCTACATAATAGAATTTGATAAAACTCCCTCATTATATTAAGCAACTTGTCCTGGTAATAATTCAAAAAGAAAATGTACATGTATAAGTCAGCGCACTTATTAGTGAATTGCAGCAATCTTTATCAGTTACACAAGAATAAAATGACGCAAAACAGTGGTAACAGCATACACACTTAAGACTGACTTGCTCTAAATATTCGATTTCTATCTTGAGGAAATCATTTTTGCATAATAAATACACTTTTACCGTCGAAAATGGTAAATTGTAATGATGTGTTATATTATTGAAAATATGGTAGCGAAACATATTGGTACGAAATATTTTATTTACTACAGTAATGACAGAGTGTTCCGAAAAACTGGAGCATTACCCCTTAAAGCCTATTGTTTCAAAACGAGGCTCGTTAGCGACATCGTTTACAACGGGTACCAGTTTAAGAAAGATCCTCCAGTACCCTCTTCAATTGAATGGGCAATGGGCCTACATAAAATATTGAGAGAAAGGATTTTTGTTAAATTCAAGCATTTTCTCGTCTTTTTGCCAAAAAGTTTCAAAGGTGCTTATTCTGAAATGGTTGTCAAAATCCCATATTATGATATCAGGTAAAACTTGGTTTTGCAAGGCTGTGTAGATCTTTAACCCATTACCACAGACTGACTCTTTTTGGCTCCTCACAAGATATTGACTTTGGAAAACATTGTGGAAAATGAAGAAATTGCTTGTTACAAGCAATTTCTTCATTTTTCACAGTGTTTTCTATCCCAAAAGACAACAAAAAATTAAATTTCTTTCATTTGAAATTGTCGTCTTCAACATCTTTGAATTTGGATCAACCTAAAATTGTGTCGTTTGGTAATGGGTTAAGAATGCATTCTGGACAAAATATTGAAAAGGGCTAAAAAGGTGCAAATAGGGCTCTTTATGTGCATAGCCAGCACGGTGTATAATCACATGACTCAGAATTATTTCCGATAATCATCAATATCTTTTTTAATACTTGACCAATGTGAATTCGGTTTGAAGCAGAGAAGGTGGGAAATGCCAGAAATAACCTGGACGTGTTGTATTATTGACCAATCAACCACGTTCATCTTATGCGTGACGTCTTTCCACATTCTCTGCTTCAAACCGAATTCAAATCGGTCCACTATTTACATAAATATTGAAGATTATCTGAAAATATTGTATCACGTGATTATTTATCGTGACCAGGGCAATGCGGAAACATCAACCATTTCCCAAGCTGCTAATTTTTAGATTTTTAGCAATTGGAAAAGGATGTTGCACATGACTAAATAAATGATTTCAAAAATAGGAAACATGAACGGTATGGCGTATTGCACGGAAGTTATTTAGGGAAAGGAAAAAAAACTTATTTATATCCTATAATTGTCTAAAGCAAAATGTTATACAATTGGTCCAGAAAAAATGAATTATTAGACTATAATTTTACTAATAATCAATAACTGTATAGAATTACGGTCGATTTCTCTTTTCTTATTTTTATCGCAAAACAATTTCTTTGAATTAAACCATAGCAAAAACTAGCTAATGGGTCACTTAAATTAGTTTTAAACACGTATCCAAACAAGGGCTGGTTTTAATGTCCCATTAAGAAAAGGCTTGGGAAAATATCGAGACAAAATATACAAATGATGATCATCAGCATTTATCCATTCTCTGTGCTTTATTTAACACAAATCCTACCTTTATCAATTTTGTCGCCTGTAGTATCTTTCAAAATAGGAAAGTCCACATTTTGGGCGTTTGGTAAAGGATTAATTGGCAGATAAGATTCACAACTGATAAGTAGTGATGATATAATGTGTTATTGTCTATTGTAAGTGTGACACACATTGACCCCTTCCAAAAAGGAAAACACTTTAGGGACTGTTCCAATTTGAAAGACACTGAAAACGGCAAAAGGTTGTTTGTTAAGATAGCATTTTTCAACAGTACGGAAAATATTGAGATTAAAGGAGAAATCTGCTGGTAATCAGCATTATTCTCTTTTTCGCCAATGTTTTCTCAACCGTTTCGATTTACGGACGATTTAGGTTCTTTTTGGGGGGGCTGACACCATAGGGTTTGTAGCCAGCCGTTTAACCCTTAGCAATAACAGGTTATCCAAAAGTATATAAATTCCTATAATTGCTATAGACGGGTATCCGATATTCTGTAAGTGGATTTTATGAAGAAATATGGGTACCAGTCTAGTCATTGGTGATTTCTGTCACTTAATATATCACAAAGAATTACCTGAACGAGTTACCGTTTGTGGAAATACGTACTACCAACATTTGTGTAAAATTATAGAGGGTGCGATTTAAAATTTTCCTTTGACCCCAGTCTGATATTAAAACAGGAGAAAGTAAACATGGAAAAGTATCAGACTGGAACTCAGTCTAGATTGACTGGTCATATGCACCCCCTAAGACACACAGACAAATTCATACATCTGTCAGCTTCTACTAAAATTCCTTTTACTCAGCCTCGATTGTTCTACTGAATATAGACTACCTCCCGAACTTGTGGTACTGGACAATCTCAACTCCTTGAAAAGGGAGTTTGTGAGATTGACCACTGGGCACCATAAGCAGATACACTGTTTTTAACCTCTTTTAGCTTTCACCTGCGTTGCACTAAATTTGTATCCAACTTTCTCGTGCATACATCATAAATGTGTTGTACACCAAATTACTGTATGGACAATAGTATAAGTGTCAGTTTGCAGTGCTGAGTCTATCAGTCCTAACAAGGCTCAGGGTTCTCCGCAGAATACTTTGAAGCCGTAGTGGCATTGGTAAACCTTGAAAATACATTGTGTTCATGCAAATAATTGTAAATAAAAACATAATAGGAAAAGAAGAAATTGCTCAATTTGAGCAATTTCTTCTTTTCCCATAATGTTTTTATACAGAATTAGTACATTTTAGTTTGTAAAAATGCACCATTGATCAGTTTTTTTACCTGAAATATCTCTAAATGTCTCTCTTTTGTGACCATTTTAAAGAAATTAAGCTGTTGGGTGCTTTTAAAGCTGTAGGGGCATTTCACAATCTGAATGAATCCAGATAACATAATTTCATAATGTTACATCTGAAGATCGCGCATTAGGGGTCATCTTCTGTGACCTGGGAATTTCCATTTTTTTCTATTTTTACACCAACCAATCAAAACGCTCGTTGTAAACGCAGGTCTGTTGTCCCTGACAACAACACCAAAATGGCTGCGGTCGATAGACACGCGCTTGACACCGAGTAAAGAGCAAAGTCCGTTAGTTTTGAGAGCAAAGTTATGTCATTTATTAATGAAGTGGATAGGTTTCGGTATATTTTTGGCACTGTACTTAGTGGCAGTTTTGTGCGATCATTGTGCTAACCCGAAGTAGAGCGGTGTGTAATTTTGAACATAAATAAAGTTACCATATATTGGCAATTGGTATACAATTTCAGAAGTAGTCAGATTAGCTCAGTTGGTAGAGCTGCCGTCTTGGAAACCGTAGATTAGAGGATCGAACCTCGCGCCGACTTCATCTTTTTGTCCCCCTATTGTTTTATCATCTTTATTACATTTTTCCATACCAAATTATTCTAGAAATTGCAAAAACGAAATAAAAATACAAATACCAATTATGTTTTTATATCCGTGATTTCTAGAAACTTTTAGTTTGAAAAATATAAAATACATAGTAGGAAAAAATATGAAGCCGAGGTGGGAGTCGATCCCTGGTCATCTGGTTCATGGGTTTGATGCTCTACCAACTGAGCTAATTGGGAATCTAATTTACGTTGATTCAAATTGCCATTATATAATCTATCGTGGATGGGTAGTCAAAACCCCGTAACTACAGCTTGAAAAAGCTGGAGTTACGAGGTTTTGACTCCCCACCGACGTTATACGTTTATAAGTTAACATCGCTTTGTTTCGGGTTGGCGTGATTATCGTGTTGAACTGTTGCTGCCATGCAGAAGACTATCTGCTTCATAAATGCCATGTCCTTGCTCTCAAAATTAACGGACTTTGTTCTTTGTCCTTGTAGTGAAATCACCACATTGGAGGCGTCCATGGCTACTAGTTATCGTTAGAAACGGAAGTGTAGTGTGCACGGTAGTGCGCATGCCCGTGCGCATGCGAAAAATCTTTCAACTTTTCCAAAGTAAAATCTGATTGGTCCAAAGAAAGGTCACAGAAGATGACCCTCAACGGGTCGTCGTTAGATCCTACTGAAAGATAGGATCTATATTTCAATTAGATTGGGGCATTTCACTAAATTACATGAAGCTGTAGTGGGGCCGATACAGCTTAATGGGCTGGGGAGAACACTGCAAGGAATATGAAAATTTCATCAGCGCATATAGCTGTAGCCACATAGTGTATACCGCAAAAAAGCAAAGATCAAGAAAATAGTTACATGGCACACAGAGTTAGTAAAAGCGAAAAGGAACACCCTGAAAATGATCCGAGTACAACAAAGCTATGGACGGCCTAGTGTCAGCGTAGATTATGTTTAAGAACAAAATCAAATCCAACAGCAGACAGTGAAGAAGAAAGAAGAATAATGTGACAGGATCACTTCAAAATT
Source organism: Fragum sueziense (assembly GCA_963680895.1). Taxonomy (NCBI): domain Eukaryota; kingdom Metazoa; phylum Mollusca; class Bivalvia; order Cardiida; family Cardiidae; genus Fragum; species Fragum sueziense. The sequence continues at coordinate 17,173,601 of OY804610.1, forward strand.
TCCATAGAAAGGTTACTGACAAACAAAATGAGACCAGATCTACCATCCACTATGATATGGGTATAAAAAGGAACTTCTTATATGATGAATTTGATATGGTTAATAAATACCCCAAGAACAAAAAAGCAGTGAGTCTTAATAAAATTCCACCAGATGTCTGGAAAACAGGCAAATTTGACATTAGTTTGCTCGAACTCTGCAACAAAGTTCATGATGGCCAGTTAATTGATAAATGGACTAAATGATGCATCTCTTCTCTAAGCCGGGGATTTATATGTTATTAAAACTACAGAGAAATAACCTTTACTGTAAAAGCTGCAAACATATGAGCCGGGATCTGGAAAAAAGTGCCTTATAGCATTCCAGACAACCATGTTTCAAGAGCAGCATGTGCCCAAGTGGAGTCTGATTCGAAACCATACAGCCCTCTAACAATTACTACATGTCGAGAAGAAGCTAATGGAGACCAACATTGTTCTTAATCAGACTGCGTGTAAACGGAGGCTGATCTGGAACCATGTAGGGCCCAAAAGCCTTAAGGGACCTTTTCCAGATCTTGGCTCAAATATATAATGCAATGCTCATTATTCGCATCTGTCCGGAAATAGAAAACGTCCTGAGAAAGAAAGAATCAAAACGGCTTCCGAAGATTAAAATCAACAGTTTCGCATTTCCTTACTGTACGCCGCATTATCAAGGGAGTAAAATCAAGAAATCTTGAAGCAATTCTCCGGTTTGTAGACTTTTTTTTAAAACAATTCGACTCTATACATAGAGGCATAATGGAGCAGATTTTTTTAAATGGCATGCAAGATAATAAACCAATAGAAATGATGCTGCACAAGCACTCAATGGTCAAGGTCAATTTACCACATTGAGATACAGATTTCTTCGAAATTACCACGGGAGTTCTGAAAGGTGACATAGTAATCCTTTCCCAAACGACAAAATTTAAGGGTGATCCACTTCAAAAACTATAAAAGATGACAAAATGTATGTTAATAAAGATAGGATTAGTGTAAAATATGGCACGGAAAATATTGAGACAAAAGGAGAAACTGCTGGTTATCAGCAGTTTCTTCTTTTGTTTCAATGTTTTCCCAAGTTATTTCTATCTAGGACATCAAAACCAGGTCTTGTTGGGGAAAGGGTTAACAGCTATCATCTGTGTCGACATATCCACAGAATATCCCTTGACAAGCTGCAAGAAGATGGGTTAACCAATGATATACAAAACGCCATCTAACAAAGATAGTCACAGATGCTGAGTATGATGACGATCTTGCCTTCTTCGCTGATATAGCAGACGAGAATTAACCTCGCAGAGCATTCCATTCGATAAGCATGGGCTGTTCTGCCTGGTCATTTATCGTGGGGTATACCACTTCGAAAGCCGAACTACTACTACACAATATCACAAAATTATTCCATAGGGAAATGTAAAAAATACACTATATGAGTCGCGAGTATTTGTATAGTGTGCTACTACACAGTCTTACAAAAGCAGCACGTCAATGTCTCAAAGCGAGACGATTATAACTGCATATATGTATATAGGCAGTTACAACCGTTGGCGCTGAGCCATCGAAGTGACATTGGGCTTTATATACATGATGACAAGATAAAATACGTGAGCTTCAAACAAGATGGGGATATAAAATCCCTGGCAAACAAACAATCCTCCACTGAAGCTAAAATAAATAGCCTGATTACCCCTTGAGAAGCTCACTGTTATGTGGAAATAATCTCCCAAGACAACACAAAGCGTTACTTCTTTCAAGCAGTAGATCTAGTGACATCAGTACTAATGCATGGCTACACGGCCTGAATTCTAAAAAGAATTAAAAAACCGAATGACGAATGGATAATATTTCACAAGCATGCTGAGAGCCGCTCTTAACATATCCTGGACTGAACATCTAACAGAAGATCAGCTATATACATATGAGCCAGGATCTGGAAAAACGTCCCTTATAGCATTTGGGACAGCCATGTTTCAAGATCAGGATGTGCCTAGGTGCAGTAAAATCTGGATCCATTTTACTCTCATATGGTTGCTACAGACCATGAGAAAGCTATTTGAGAACAATATGGTTCCTGGTCAGACTGCGTGTATACACTGGTCTGGAACCATCTTGTTCTCAAATGCTATAAGGGACCTTTTTCCAGATATGGTTCCTGGTCAGACTGCGTGTATACACTGGTCTGGAACCATCTTGTTCTCAAATGCTATAAGGGACCTTTTTCCAGATCCTGGCTCATATATATGCGGATCTACCACCTGTCTCACAAATAATGAGGGAATGAAGAATTCGTACTTTTTGTTGATCCATAAGTAAGCAAGTACTATTAAGTGACGTACTATTATGGACACCCAAGCATGAACGCTGTTGTGTAAGAAATCTTTCAGAGCATATCTTGATCAGTCGAGTGAAGATGCTGGCTTCCCAATTGAACATGTTGCGTAGCCTATTGGAAGTTCGTCTGAACTCCTTTCAACCCAACCCATATTACATAAGGTGGAAGAAGACTATAGCGCGTATCATAACTTAGAAATGAGCCGGGATCTGGAAAAACGTCCCTTATAGCATTTTTCAAAATTGAGTTTAAAGATCAGCCTGTTGTCAAATGGGGTCCAATATGCATCTATGCTGCTCTTTTTAAGTTACTACAGGTCACGAAGAAGCTATTTGAGAACAACATTGATCCTGATCAGACTGTGCGTATGCACAGGCTGATCTGGATCTATGTTGGGCTCAAATGCCTTAAGGGACCTTTTTCCAGATCCTGGCTCAAATTTATTTTCAAGGTATGTCAGTAAACCTGGTACCAAAGTAAAGCTTTTGTTGCGGCGAGTTCAGCGTCGCGTCGTTTTTTGGAGTATATATTTTAATTAGGTTGCCATGATGTCGTGAACATGACGTCCCTTCGCGATTTTTCGGAGCATACACACTTCGCTTTAATGATTTGCTGTGAATTTATTTTAAGAGCTACTTTTAAACTTTTTTTCTAAATACATGTATAGCACATTGGTTGACGCTTTTATGGATGCATTTATATTTCAAAAGGGTTTCAAAAAGAACAAGAAGGCTCATGCTATAGTCCCCTTCCACCTTAATGGAGCTACGATTAATATTCAAAGAAAATGGATGGGTCGAGCTTAGGATCTATCGATGTATTTGACACCCTTTGGCAATACGACATAACGAATATCTACTGTATTTAAATTACAACAAATCCGACGGATAATATCAATCTCTACAAAAAAGCGATGGGATACTAACAGAAATACGTGGGAATTCGTTCATTTGTTCAATCAATATTTCGATTAGATCATTCGATATTTTGATTGTCTATAATTTCATTAACAGGGGCGATATGTTAATCTTCTTTAACGTAACCAGCAATATACGGCCTGTTCTAGACTTGTACCACTCTGGTAAATAGAGATTTTAAAGTAAACAACAACATTTTAAACGAAATTGCAAGTCACTGTTCATAAGTTTTGATTTATTACCTGTATTCAAAGGGCCACTTGCTAGTCGCTTAATGGATAATAGCATCATGGGGAAAGTTCCATTGTTGTGTGGTGCATTGCATTATCCAGGGCTTAAAAGAAAGAAAAAGCACTCGAACAAAGTTTTTCACTATTTATCAAGGTCCAGTTTCTCATAAATCTTACTATAGATTTAAAGTGTGGGTAGAGCAATTATATACAGACTTGATTTAGAAGGACCAAATAAAGTTTATTTAAAATATCCTTGGACAGAAATAATCTAGCTATGCAGGTTGACAATTCCATACGATATTTCTCGAATACATTTTTACGTGTTTTCATGGCCGACAACCTAGCATGGGCCTCTTTAAGATCAGGAAAGTTTACACTATAATTCTGATGGTTTATCATAGTTTCGTGCCTACATTTTTTGAGAGACATAAATGCACGAATACAGGTCTTGAAGCTGGGCAATGGTATCTCAGTGTGGACTTCAAATCAGAAAAAAATCAACATTTATGTAAACATGACAAATGTAATTCTGATTTTCGTTTAAATAAAATTATGATTTATGATCCCTTTTATGAACCCCAAAAATGTCATTTAGTTGAAGAAATTACAACAATCTTTTGGTATCTAAGTTATTGCATTTTTACGGTGGTTAAATTTGTTTTTGGGCGTATGATGAACATGTTCTAGTTATTACAGTCGTTATTGTTCCGACTTGAAAGCTTTAAAATGAAAGCCAACAAAATTGTGAAATAGCATGTTTTGAAAATTATGAGTGTATGGAAATTGGGCACATCATATTTAACCCTTTCCAAACGAAGACCTTGGCCCCGTATTACTAAACATCTTACGATCAAGTTTTTGTGTAAACTGTGTAACAAGACATCTGATTGCACGAGAAATCCGACTGAGCCAATCATGGCTGTTTTTACAAGTAGTTGTGCAAAAATCAAACGTACGATCGTTAGTAATACGGGCCCCTGGTTTTTGCCGTCCCTAATAGAAAAGGCTTTGGAAAATATTGATACATCAGAAGAAACTGCTGATGATCAGCAGTTTCTCCTTTTGCCTAAATATTTTCGTTGATATTGTGTACACAAATCCAATCTTTTTCAACATCCATTTTGTCATCTCCAGCAGATTTTGAAAGGTAAGGTACTATCCTAAAATTTTGCTATTTGAGAAAGGGTTGTTTTTTTTCTTAAAAAGGAAGAGAAAGACGACCTCTCGTTTTGTAACATTTGATTGTAATAATTTAGAACACTGCGTTATAGACCGGTACAAATATATGGCTAATACCCCCCTCACACATACCTCGCGACCTTACTGCGTCCTTACTGCGACTTTGCTACGACCCAGGACGCAGCACAGTCGCCATAGACGCAGCAGGGGCGCAGCGAGGTCGTAGCAAGGACCCCAAGGACGCACAAGGTCGCAGACCGTCGGCGACTATTTTGAACATGCACAAAACAGTCGCAGAACCTCTGCGTCCTTACTGCGTCCTGGTTATGTCGTCGTGGGGTCTCAGTAGAGTCGCCATAGTCGCAGCAGCATCGTAGTAAGGACGTAATAAGAACGCAATAGACGTTGTGCACTCGCACTAAGGACGCCGCAGAGTCGCCGATGAAATTACAAGAAAGTGTTTATTTCACACTAATTGTCTACCAAAAGATACAAATAGTTCATTCACCTGAAAATGACGTCTGCAAAAATCTTTGAATTTGGATCAGTATAAAGTTTTGCCATTTGGTATATAGGCCAACTTTATTGATTACTTAATTTATCTGAATCCGCGACTGGGTCAACTTATAGCACTTTAGAGGCCCCGCTCGTTTGCGTCGTCCGCCTCTCATCTTTGGAGTAATATACTGAACAAAAGTGAAAACGCTACACCTACATTGATTGTCATATTTCTTCTAAATACAACAAGCCGAGCCCGGATAGCTCAGTCGGTTACGTCGGAGTTTGTCAATCCAGGGGTCTCGAGTTCGAACCCCGGCTCGGCCAGTATCCATTCTGACATTTGACAAAAGTCATTTGTCTCTCACCAATGGGTGTGAATCATCTATGTGAGAGAGCAGCTGGAGGCTCGGTTTGGATATTGTGGTTGTACTGGTGCGAGAAATACCAGGAACCCACGGTTAGGTGCTCCAGCCGCCGCGATATGACCCAGGTAGTTGAAAACGGCGTAAAACCCCAATAAACTCAAACTCTAAATACAACAAGTAAAAAAATCAAATGACAGTGTTTTGAATTGTTAATTGACTTGGTTGTTCCATACACTAAACGTTTTGTGGATCTTAATTACGGGGATGAAAAACGGGCCCTTTTAATGTGACAGGGGTCCGTTTTTCAGGTGTACAATTTGAACGGAAATTTTACACAATTTAACCTTCAGAAATCCAAGCAGAAGAATGCAAACCATGCCGAACTGCACGAAATGGTAGTTCGACAAGTTACCAGTCAGGAAATGAAAAGAAGTTTGCAAAGAATTGCTTCAGGGTTTAGAAAATGATTTTTGAAAAGCAGATATTTCATGATGTTCCAAAGCTTGACAATTTTACAATGTAATCTCCATAGGAAATTGAAGTCGCAGTTGCATGGACATCTGGGAACAATCCTAGTCGAAGGAAGGGTTCAAAAATCCCTACTTGATGTTGCAAAAAGTTCAATCGAAAACCGTGATAAAGTGACTATC